>CATQJA010002533.1:0-70797 GCA_958295435.1 Mesorhabditis spiculigera
AACTATGCTAGTTTCAAATGAAAATTAGGTAAAAACTTTTAGAGTTTTAGATCTTTACGGTTGCCGCTGCCTCCAGATGAGCACCCGTTTGTCCCAGCTGACCGGGCGAAACTCGATCATGGCCGGTCGCACTGGCGGGGGTGGTGAAGGTCCCTAGACGAATTATTTGAATGTTTAATTTTTCCATAGTAATCTTACTCTCAAAAACAACATACCCTGACAGGAAGTCGATGGGGACGCGGTGGAGGTGAGTACGGACGGGTCCGTCCTTCTACCGGAGACACGGGATGCTGGAATAACGTCTTATTATTTTGATTTTAGAAGTTATTTGAAATCTTTCAGAACTCACCTGTATCCCATTGATGGACAGTGGTTGGGGTGAATAACGCCTAGATGTTGGACCTGGAGGAGTACGTAGAGCCCGGAATAATAAAAGAATGTTCTGAACTGATACTTCATACATCTTAACAACTGGAAACCTACGTCGGAGACGCGAACGGGAGACCGACACCGGACACCATCAGAGATCGGAACAGGAGGTTGATATCTCGCATAAACTGAGGAGAACGAGCTCTGTAGGCATGAATCGGAGGAGGCAGGGAACGCTGTAATAACCACCAAAGTCGTTTTTATAAAGTCCTATTTGGTAAGTCAAGGAAACGTACTGGCTGAGCTAGAGGTCTGGGAGGCGAGCAAGCCCCCTTGGAGATCTCCATGGTTTTGTAGAAGGGATAGTCTGGGGTTGGTGTGTTTCGGAGTTTTTTGCCGGGGGCTGTGGTTGATTTTATTGGCTCGACGTGGCCTTAATAGGGCTTTTTTGATGATTTTTTGGAAAATACAGTTTTTCTGGGGGGTTTGGCATTTTTTGGGGGACGGTTAACAGGACAAGGTTAATTAAGTGTTATTTAATAGAAAAGAATAAAATGATAATAGATAGAAATTACAATTTATGTTCGTTTAAAAAGAGATCAGATAATATTTCTGACTCACAATTAGACGAGAAGTGACGTGGTGTCATAAAGAACAGCCGTCTTGGGCGCGAGAATCGACGTTCTGTTGAAAAGGCTAACGTCAGGGGCGCCAATCAAATTCTTTTTTTTCGTTTTCGGTGCTGAAAGCGAAACATTGAATCATGGTTTCAATTTGTTCAGATATTTACAAGGGAAGAGGTTTTTTTTGAGCTTGGCTGGGCATTACCAACAAATGATATATAATTCGATAGAAAATTGAAAATAAATATGAGTCTTGAATATTAATTTTTGCCGAAGAGTTTTTCTTCAAAAACATATAGCACTTTTAACTTAGTTTTTGCCCAAATTTTTAGACTTTCATATCCAAATATTTTGCGTTTCCCGATTGATTTTTCAAAAACAAATCTTGCCATCTTGTTCTGACATAATTTTCTCTATCGAATAAGACCCGACACCGAAGTATTGACCCGACATGTTCATAAATCGGAATAATCAACGATCCACCCAGCCTGCAGGGGTCTCAATACCTACATTAAAAGTGTTACATCTTTTTAAGGAAAGCTCTACGGCGAAAACTGATCTGAAGCACTTATATTTATTGTCAATTCACTATCGGGTGGTGTATCATTTGTGTCAATACCCGGTTGAGTTGTCAATAAACTTTCCCTCGTTAGCCGATTCGTCAAAAATCCTGATACTTCACGAGTAAAAAAGAAAACCAGTAAAAGCCTTTTTTTCTAAAGCAAGGGTGACAGATGGAGAGACAGAAAGTTCGAATTTCTAGATTTTTTTGTTTAAAAAAGAGCCGCAGATGAATTCGACTGTAGATAAGGCGTGCTGGATCAAGAAAGCAAAAGAGGGAATAATAAAATATGACATGGTACGTTCGTTGTATTTTACATATTGCACCAACCTTTTTGTTTCTGAATCGCGTGCTGGTCTATTTTCATGTCCCAGACCTGCCATACAATTTCGAGTTCGAGTGGTCATCTGGAATAGAATATGCTTTTTGGAGTTGAGCTCTCTCTGATGGTCTTGTTCAAGCTGCTTTTTGAACGCTAATTAAGTTATGAGTTAGGTTTTGAAGTTACGAAACCCCAATTTTTTTCTACTAAAATCAAAACCACAACCAACCTTTTCTGATAAATACAATCTTAAACGTCATTTCGTTTTAACTTCGAAAAGGGCAGGTTTTTCGGAACCCGCGTTGGTTGGTGGAATTTCCCGAGTTGAGGTAGTGGGCCTGAAATTGGACTTTGAGTTAGTGAAAGAGGCAAAAAAAATAAAACAGAAAATTGCTTGAGGTAGTGTGGATTTGCAGATCGAAGCGAAAGAAACCAGCGAAGATAAAAAAATCTAGATTATGGCAGTAAGTTTTATTCTCCTAAAAACCGGAAATAGAATGATCTTGGGCAGACTTCAAATAATCCGGAAAAACGAACAGTTTTTGCCTCGAAAGGGCATTGGTAGGGTAGCGTGAGGCCAGATGCGCGCGGAGATAAAGGCGCGGAGGCAGGCGCTTGCTTTTGTCTCAGGTGTGGGTGTGTGAGAATTTATGGGTGTTTGTTGAAAAAATTTGAAAGAGACGTTGAAAGAGAAGGAAACTTCAATAATAGCTATAACAATACTTGCAATCTCGAAAAATAGTCAGACTCGGTAACAGCAAAAAAAACAATATTTTCAAAAATTCCAAGCAAAATTTCAGATTCAGGAATTCCAGAAGCGAGAGAGTAAGAGGGAGCGAGAGCGTGAGAGAAGGAGACGGAGAGTTATAGCAAGAAAAGTCTATGGCTCTTCGTAGTGTATTTCAGACAAAGCTCTATTAATAATACTTCATTTATTACTGCACAAATATTTTAATGAATTCAGCAAAATATAACCCGTCTATTTCTGCTCTTTCAGCCCTTCCAAGAAGGTCTCAAATCCGCTTTTCAAATCTAGCAACTGCTTTTTATATGCCTGAGCATGAGGCTGATAATCGGCAAAACATTTCTCGAATTGATCCGTTGTTTTTTTCATCTCAATTGATATTTTTGAGCCGCTGACGTAATCTGCCTGTTTTGCGACGAGTTTTGCATTTTCTTGGGTTGTTGAGAGGAGATCCTCTTGGGCATCGGCAATTTCCATATGTAAATCACGGACCGTTGATTGGACGGCCTCGTATTTGTGGGTGAGATCTCGGATGGTGGCGGCCTAAAAAAAGAAGCAAAATTTAGGGGAAAAACAGTTTATCTATAACTGAGATTCAAAAATCTATCAGCCATTTTAAAGGGCACTGTTTTTGGCAGCTTTCTTTCTCACACACAAACGCTCTCTCTCTCTCTCTCTCTCTCGCTCTCTCTATCTATCGCTTTCGGTCTCTCTCCGTCTCTCTCATTCTCGGCCTCTCTCTCTCCCTCGCTCGTTCTCTCTCCGTCTCTCTCTCTCGCTCGCTCGCTATCTCTTACTCTCGCTTTGACTTTTTCATTAGCTCTCCCATTATCGAAACGAAAGCTGGACAAGGAATTTTTGGAATAATTTAAACCCTTTTCAATTTCCAATACGTATCAAAACTGCATTAAAAAGCAAAAATACAATATTTAGGCACATTGCTGACTAAAACTCCACAAATATTCCCACCTGTAACACGGCCAACTTTGCCGTCGTACACGCCGGTATCCGGTGTCCATTGTGCCATTTCAGCCCGCAAGTCCCGCACAAAAGCGCATTCTCGCACTGTTCACACGTGAATAGATCATCGTATTGGAAGGGTCTCAGGCATTTCGAACAATTTTCTTGTGGCATTTCCGCTTCCATCGGTTCGAGTTTCGGCATTTTTGAAGGCGGCTCCACCGAGTCGGCATTTTCCAGTTGTGGCTCATCCTCACTATCGTCTCCAATGATTATTTCCTTTCCTGATTTTCTCTTCTTCCCCGAATTCAGTTCGGCTAGGATTTTGTTGCCCCATAATCGATGGGTGGACAGGCAGACCCCGCAAATATTACAGTCCTTGAGTACGTCCATCATGTCGTGACAGCCTGGGCATAGTACCGTAAGACAGGACAGTACTATGGGAAGGTTTTCGGGGTCTTTTCCGAATTTGATCTCACACCGGTCGCACGCTGTTTTCGGGGATTTCCCGGCAATTAACTGGGACCATCGCCAATCCTTTTTGGCGATGAGGTTGAGGGGACTTTGGGCGAATTCTTGGTATCGTTGCGCGATGGTGATGTCCTGAAAAATAGGGGGTAAGGGAGGGAAGGAGATATTTTTAAGTCGCTAGATTCGCACCTCAAGAAATCATAAAATTGCAATTTTTGAAAGCAGTGCTCTGTTTCACATTATCGCTTTCTCACTCTCTCGCTGACTCGCTCTCTCTCACACTTTCTCCCTCTTGCCTTTCTCTCTAGCTCTCTCTCATTATATATTTTTCACTATCTCTTTCTCATTCTCTCGCTCTCGCTATCTCTCTCGCTCTTTCTGTCTCTCGCTCGCTCTCTCTATTTCCCGCGGACCCTGGGATATCGATTTTTATCTTAAAGTCCGGTGTATTTTGCGAAAATTGCGTTCAATAGTCCTAATGCAACAATCTCAAGATCCACTTTCAAAATTACGGGATTCCTGACCTTCCATTAGTGTGAATTAGAAGGATTTGATAGATTTTGCGAAATTGCGAAGTCCTCTAACTTTCCCACCTGTACATTACATCTTTCCGCCGGCTTCTGACATGTTCGACACCACATCCTGTGCCCGTAGCACCGTACACATATCAGGTGCCCGCATTCGTAGAGCATTATTGGGTCGTAGGCGCCGTTCTTCGTGAACGTTTCTTTGCAGCCGGGGCACTAAAACAATGGCAGTTACTTAAAGTGTTCCAGAAATTAGAATTCCGTGGTTTAAGCTAGGCTTTTAGCATATAAAATCGATCAGAAACTGTGATTTAAGCTAAATCACTATGAAAACGTAATCATCAATACAACATTGAAAAATCAATATTTAGATTAATCGAACGCTACCACAAAAATTTAATTAACTGCATATTATTGAGTTAATGAATAAATTGATGAATATAAACTTAGTGCATTTTGAATTTCCTATTCCATTTCTAATTAATCTATAAATACAAAATTAATTTCATTCTAGCAGGTTTTGTTTCAAATTTTTGTTGTTTGCTAGATACTTATATATCATCTAAATTACTCCGTCATGAATTGTACGGCTTAATTAAGTTTTCGAAAACTAAAACTAAACCGAATTTACATACCTTTAACGGCTCCACTGGTCCACATGCAACCCAACTATCGCCGCCCCGCCGCAGCGCTGGTTGACTCAACAATTCAGTCACATAAGTTAAGGGCCGGTGATAGTTGGTGAGGTTGAGTTGAGGTACACATGTTCTGCAGTACCCATAGTAGACCCGTGTAAAATCGTAGTACCAAGCGGGGCTGTGTGGTGACAGGGGGCCCGCTTCGAATGGTTTGTTGCACTGGACGCAATTGAGAAATTTGAATTGCATTACGTGAGGTAGTGGCAGCTACCCAAAGAGCCTAAAAATTGAAATATCTGCAAATTAAATCTAAAAAGAAAACAAAAAAAAACAAATTTGAACCTAAGACAATGCTAGAGTTGATCGGAAAGGGGGAGAAAGAGAGAGAGATCTACAGAGAAGAAATCGCGCGCGTGAGAGAGTGAGAGCAAGAGAACGATAGAAAGAGCGGGAGCGAGTGAGAAAGAGAGAGAGACAGGGAGAGACAGAACACGAGCCAGAGAAAACTAGGAAAATACATAAAAATATCAGCTGATAAATTTGCGTATTATTAAAAACAGCTACGAAGGCTATTTCAAGACTTAAGATCAATCCGATATTTTTTATGCCCAAAGATGATTGCTTAATCGGATACGGTAGCGGAGAGAGCGAAAAAGCGTGCGAGGGAGTATCAAAATATCTCGATCGAGAATGAGAAAGCAAACGCTTGAAAAATCCCACGATCTTGAAATTATACATTTTTACACATGTAAAAAAGTTATTATAGCCTAGTCCGGCGTTTCTCTACAAAAAAAGCATACGATAAAATTCGGGCTTATGGTAGCAAGAAATAACCATTTCAAAACGGATTAGGACTGACTGCCTGGCATAGAACGCAAAAAAAAAGACAAGCCGAGGCTGAAAAAACAACACCGAACGAATTACAGTGGGTCGGAAACTTTGAAATCGTAAGTCAAGTGGCTTTTAAGATCTAAAAGCAAGCAATATTAGAAACAGACTACATTAGAATACCAAAAAGTCCCATTCGGCCAGCAGACGAGAATGATTTGGCGGGGTCCCAGGATCCGATTATATACCCTCACTCGCAGGGAGTAGGCACTCACCCATGAGGCCGAGAGAGGGCATCTGGAGGAGGGGGCAGGGAGAGGGTGGGGGAAGAGAAATGACAATTGACATACCCCGGGGGGGTGCCAATTTCGGGATGTCCATCAGTTCCTCTCAATGGCCATGGGGAAAGAGAGAGTGAGGGGGAGAGAGAGGGAGAGGAAATAGGGAGTTGGGTGCCCATTTGGTCAGTCACCCTCTTCCCTTGTTGCTCTCTTGGCAAATACGTGGAAAAAGAGGGAAAAAGGACGGTATGAACTCACCCAAGCGCGGAAAAAGAGAAAGAAAGAGAGAGAGAGAGAGAGAGAGAGAGAGAGAGCGTGAGAGATAGAAAAGAAAGAAAAGGAAAAAGAAAAAGAGAGAGAAAGAGACAGAGAGAGATGGAGATCAAAAAAAAGTAGTCCTTTCTTGCATCGTCTCGGATTGCAGATGGCCGTGATCCGTATTGCGCTTGCTCAAATACCTTGGATAAGGTTTTGGTGGAAATACGATAAGGAGCCGACATATTACGCCTACTGCTCAGCATCTTCATTTTTTAGCCATGGCTTGTTTTATAGAGCTTAAAATTCTAAACAGCTCCAAACTTTCCAAAAACAGTTGAAAAGATAACGGTTTTGAAGAACTGAAAGTTTACATTTTGCTAGGCGCTAGTCAAAATTGGGCAAACACTGCCCTTTTCGTCGAGTTTTATATCTATCCAAGACGTTAGTCATTCAGGAATTTTTAAACGATTCGAACCATTTGAATTTCAAGTCCACGAAATGAGCTATGTCGGGTGGCAAGACTCCAAATGCCCTTAAAATCACTGGTTATAGCCAAGCTGTTTAGCTCTGTAGACTACATTATAGCTAATTTCCTCATTAAACCATCAATGATACTGGTTGAGGCGGTTAGTAGAGCAATTAGAATCGGATCAAGTCAAACATTCATAAAGAGAAGCATAGAATAATTCAAAATAAAAAGCGAGATAAAGCTCGGCTCTAATCGCGTTTACATGTTAAAAAATCCGGTATCCGATATCTCTACCTTAATACCTTAAATCGACTTCGGTACCTTATATCGACGGCCAACTAGTAAAAGACATTGAACCCGATTAGCGCCTAAAACTACACAGCAAAAAAGCAGTTTTTCGATACGGCCTCGTGGTTTGTGCTTGGGAAACCAGATACGTATCGGCGTCAGGACCTGTGGGTTGCTATATTTATATCGATGGGCAGCCGTTGGCCCATCTGTCTATCGGTGTGGGGCAAGGCACCTCGATGGCTTGGGGGTACACGAGCTCTCGAGATACAATGGGTAATGACCGTTCGTGTGAAAATAGGCGAGGCATTCCATGGCGCCTCGCCCTTGCGCAACACTATATCTCTCTCTCTCTCTCTCTCTCTCTCTCTCTCTCTCCCTCTCAACCATAAATAAGAATACTGTTTCAACAACTCGAATCAGAAAATTTCAACCAGCAGCAGCAAGAAAATAGCTTTGGCTCCCCCACCCATGTCAGCCCAACAATTTCTGCTGCCGTAAGCGGCGAAATTGACTGCCCGGTTCGAGTCACACGCTGGACCCTCAACAGTCTCCGATAAGAATCGCTAAAAATGCGTCAGTCGAAAGATGATTTTGCGCTCCACGTGTTTATTGTAGGAGAGAGAGTGAGTGAGAGAGAGCGAGAGCCTGGGAAAGAAAGAGAGAAAGAGAGAAAGAGCGAAACAGAGAGAAAGATAAAGAGCGATAGAGCGATAGAGAGAAGGAGAGAAGGAGAGAGAGCACGAAGCGCGAGAGCGCGTGGGAGACCCAAATAGATTGAGTGAGAGAGAGCGACAGACAGAGAGAGAGAGAGAGAGAGAGAGCTAGATAGAGAGTGAGTAAGAGCAAGTGACAGAGAGAGAGAGAGAGAGAGAGAGAGAGGGAGAGCGAGACAAATTGATAGGAACTGCATGCTTCCAAACGGAATTTAACGGAATTGGAGACGGAATGGCATCCACACACCAAAACACTCCTTTCGTCGGCAAAAATCACCATTGTTGGAAAGGAAAACCCCAGAAAATTTTAAATTTTTAAATTAAAAAGAAACAGTTGGGGATGCACGCAAAGTCCGAGAAATCATACGACAGCGCCTGGCTAACTGGCTGTCTTGTGAATTTCGTGTCGCAAACAGTCAACATCGATTTGCGGGGGGAGAAAGCCTTACGTAAGTCATCGCAGATGGCCGCCAAAATGATTCAGACGAAATTGAGAAAAAAAGGGCAGTCAATAGATGCCAGGTTTCCAAATGTTCTGAAAGGCAACAAAAACTTGAAAGAATGCTGCATTCCAAAATTTCGAAGTTTTTGAAGCCATTTTGACTTGATTTCGCTTCTTTTTTTTGTTTGGCAAAGCAAATTTCGCTATTAACAGCAAATCATGCTAAAACCCAGTTAAAAGAACCCAACCCTCCCAAAACGATTAGAAAAACCGGGAAAACCGGCTGACCTCGAGCCGTATCAGCCCCTACCTTTTTCAGTTAAAAGGGGCGTGCCCATGTGTTTATGTGACGTAACTGGTCGGGGAGATTGACAGGGGAATGGGGGGAGGGGGGAAATTTCATAGCCAGTAGCACGATTGGGAGGCTGCAAGAATTTTGGCTGAATCGGGAATGAATGATTTTTCGGGCAACAGCGGGGTGCAGTCATGACAAAAAAGCACGCCCGGTGACTCGAAAATACAGGGTGTTCCAAAAGTTCTGGCAAAATGTTTTTGGTCGTAAAATGGCTCATAAATCTCGGAAGCCAATGAAACTGTTGTACCTAATTGGTTACGATCCACTCTTTAATGTGGCAAGAATCGGTTTTTAGAAAATTCGCTTTTGAATTTGGTAGGGGGTATAATATCTCCGATTCAAAATGGCCACGGCACGGCCCCTTTTGCTGGCATATCACTCCGGAGCTTTCTAGCCATGCTTCCGATTCGTATCATATTTGAATAACAGGTAGTTCGGCGCACCACCTACGTTATCCATAGTCAGAAAAAAACTTATTACCACGGATGCGCAAGTCAGCGCGCGTTTAACTTATGGGCAAAAACAGCCTTCGCCCAAAGCCGAGATTTGCCAATTTTTCCTGCGATCCAAATTGGTATGCATGAGGGCCGGGCCGCTTACATAAGCCTAGGCATAATACATCTGGGCTATTATTCACATAAAAACACCACTTAAAAAGAACCAATCGTTTATCTGATTTTTTTAAATAGCCAAACATTCGATAAACGCACGGCACGCACCGGGATTCTCCGGTTGTGCTTCATTTTTAAAGTGTTTGGGGAAAAATTATTTGTGTATCAGACATGATTTTGGTTTTCCCTATTGCCTGGCATCAGTAGCAAAAGCGACCAACAACTCACGTTCGATTCTGAAGTGAAATCGCGGTGAAAAGTTAGCCCTTTCTTACAACATAGCTTACAAAAACGGATGGTAAATCGATGCCGTGCTCGTCATTATATCGATCCAACCTAACTTTTTTTGGCTAATTCGTTACATTACCGTTTGCTTAACATGACAAATAATCTATAAAGGTGACAGGAAAGCAGGAGTGCAAGCCATAGCATTTTGCCAGAACTTTTGGAACACCCTGTATTTTGCGGGAAGACGGGCCGGTCAGGAGGGGGTCATTTTACTGCAGAAGTGCTGGTTTCACAAAATTTCTTAGCTTTCGCTCGACAGTAAATGGTTTCCAAAAAAAAACCGTAAGATCAGGATCGTCCTGGTAGCTTAATCGAGCTACAAAATTGGCAGTTTTCATGGATCTTTGGTCCTAAAATTCGTGCAGTAAAATGCCGATGTTGAAAAACAAAAAGTGCATTTTTTCTCACTTTTCCAAGAGCTTTCGCTCTATAATTATATAAATCTAATTATATAAATAAATCGTAAAAATCGGACGCTGCTGTGGACCGCTAATGGGGGTCCATTTTTGGAACACCTGGTATTGAATTTCGGGAAAACATCCGAATGACACCACTTTACGGCCACCAGCTTTTGATGCCTTCAATATCGCAGGACAGTCCCGTCTAACGTCTTGAAGGGCTTTTTTGAAGGCGAGCTACCCAACAGATTTGCTGCTAGTTCGCCAAAAAGGTCTTGAAAGGGACGTCTCAACATGGCGAAAACGTCTACGGCGTCGGGAACGGCAAAAAGCCTACGACACTCGGGATTCCCAAGCCGTCTCCGATCCAAGTACTAACCGAGCCCGACGTTGCTTAACTTGGCAGATCGGACGGGATGCCGTGCTTTCAACGTGGTATGGTCGTAGGCCAAGGTAGGAAGGGTAAGGTGGCTCAAGAAAGTTTGAGGGCAGGACGCTCCGGACGCTTCAGACAGCTAGTGAGGCCTCAAAAAAAATTCTTATAATTGACCGCATATTCTTCTTAATAAACCGTATAACTTCTTCATATTCTTCCTTTATATTCGACTATTATTATACCAACTTCAAATATGGCACGTCTACATGTTCTCCAGAAGTACCCCTCATACGGAACAGAGCCCATTCTTGATGGGGTACTGCGTTAGAGAGAGACGGAGAGAGGGTTAGAGAGATAGAGAAATGCAAAGATGGGAAGAGCGGAAGCGCATGCGGGGCCTGCTGAAGAAGCCTCTATTCCCTCTCCCTCTTTCTCTTGGGTGAGAGAGGAATTGTTTGCGGAAGAAACATCGTGCCCCCTCCATTCCATTTGGCCACCGCTCGCCCGCGCCGTGCGCTTTCGGCTTTGCAATTTGCATTCCTAAATGATTCATAATTGATTAATTTGTGTATACTTAACCGGTAGATGCAGAATTTTTTTGAGAACTTGTGGATATTTTGAGGTGAGTGGTTTTTTGGGGCTGACCGGCGATGTTCTGGGATCATCCCCCCTCTCTCGCTCCCTAGCGCTATATCTCTCTCTCTCTCTCTCTCTCTCTCTCTCTCTCTCTCTCTCCTCTCTCTCGCTGTCTGTCTCTCCATCGCTCGCCCTCACGCTCTCTGTATCTCCCCTCTCTATCTCGCTCTCTATTTCCCACTCACACCCTCTCGGTTTCCCATCAATCAAAATTTCACAGTTTATTCGATTTACGATTCCAAGACATCGCGGAAATTTTAACGACATCTGGCATATTGTGATTTTACTAAATTTCGTACCTTTCCTTGCTTGCCTAGTTTCACCCCCCGTGCATCGTCATCTTCAGGCGGTGTGCAGCCCCCCACTCATCCAACCGGATCTATTTGCTGTCGGATCGAGTTTTCGCTTGCTTTGATTCCAAGTGGGATGACAAGTTTTTTCGAGGCCCCGTCCACCAAAGGTTTCCCAGGCTGTTATGTTGATTTATGTAATGGATTTGGGTTTGGCAGCTATACAATGGTTGCAGTTACGTAGTGAATTGTGCTTTGGAACGCCGAAGAAACATCCTGTCTTCCGTCCGGCTAGTCTCGAATTGTTTCTGTGGGCCTGGTTTCACTCTATTTCTGAGCTTGTCTTCATTGTTTCGCGTCAGGATTTTGATCAGATCATAAACTAGCCATGCTGATTGTGAACGTAAGAGGACTACGTAAGAAGCTGTGCTTTGGAACGTAGCGGAATCGTACAATCCCATACCTGGGTCATTTCTGCGACCTTTTTCGGCTTCGTTCTCCCATTGGGACTTCTCGTTGGTATTCTGATGCGTTTGGAGTTCTTTGATCAATTTTTCAAATTCCAGATGGACCTGCAACTGCTTACGCGACCAAAATGCTATCAACACACTACGGTAATGGAAAGTGAGGGCCCGATGACGGCTTGGCCGATGAAGGTAAGCTTCATAATTTTTCGGCTAAAGACCGTTTGTTGTTGTTTCCATAATACCCCGGTCAGTGCAGTTTTAGTTAACGTAAGTATTTTGATTTTTATAGAAAATTTTATAAAACAATGAATGGTCCTTTTCAGTGCTACTACTACCGCAAAACCAACTGCCTTCCAAAATTCCGCGTTGGTGGTACCGTGTCGATTTACCGTAGTCAGCTCTGCTTACGGTCAAAGTTTTTCAAGCCGTTTTTCGTGGATCTGGTGTCGATTGGATATATAGGTAACGTAAATATCCAACTTCCGTTAAAAATTTGTTTTAGAATCCCAGGAAAACCTCTTGGACCTTCGGGGTTGCCAGTTCCGGTTGATGATCTCGTTGGGGGAATTTTGCGAGGTAAGTTTACGCGAGGGTAGCGTTAAATTAATTAATTAAATAGGTCCAGCTTTGTTATATCCAGTAAAAAAGATTAGATCGAATTAAAATATAAAATCCATGATTTTCAGGAAGTGCGGGATTGGCTTCGAGTCATCGTTCTTCGCGCTAGAGTGCCTCATACTTTACTGGGAAGACTACTGGATTGGCAGGTAATTGCAGAAAATCGATCCGAACCTGGCAACCTAGCCGTGTTTCTTGAGGAATACGCACTTGAGCAACGATATTTTAACAAAAATCCATTCACTTTTCCATTTCAGGTAGAAGAGCCCCGACAAATGGACATGAGCGCCGTCTCACCCCTGTCGTGCTTCAAGCTGTGGACCAAGAATCGGGCGCAGAAGCCCGCTATTGAATATTGATTTCTAAAAATGTATAATTTCATACTGTATATATTTGAGGTATTAAAACCGTCGAAATTTTCATTGTACCAAATCAATCAGTGTGGAGAGAGAGTGAGAGACAGAGTTCCACAGAGAGAGAGGGAGTCAGGGAGAGAGAGAGCGAGAGACCGAGAGAGAGAGAGAGCGTTAGCGAGAGAGAGCGAGAGTGAGAGAGAAAACGAGAGCGAGAGAGAGCGAGAGAGAGAGAGAGAGAGAGAGAGAGAGAGAGAGCAAGAAAGCGAGCAAGTCACTCTACCTAGTCATTTACTAGCGTAGGCTCTATGTACTGGCTTTGACATTAAAAACCAATGTAACACCTGTGGTTTTCCTCAAACGTGTACACTGCTGTCTTTGCAAAATTGCATGGTAAGTCACTCATGCTCTAGGTGCAGTTTTGGACCTCCTGAAAGCTGCAATTAATTGCAGGCCAGCGTAATCGTGTCTTTTTCAGAATTGGTGGCTAAAAACCAGTACAGCTCTCGAGCTTAGCTATACCAGTTAATTAATAACTAGCTACTTATCCCCATCTGATTTTCCATATTTATCCAGTAAGCTACCATAAATGAATGCAACTCACTCTCCGGATGGCGAAGGCTTTACACCCTTTCCGGAGTTTGTCGACGTCAACAACCTGCACGCTAGAAGGGATATGGCCATGTCAGTTGTGTCGCTATTCACCTCTTTTTGAATTGCGTTGTATTACGTCACTATATAAAGAATCGGAATGCGGTGTCGCCGTTTGTGCGAATTTGTTTATTCACGCTGGTTACGGTATGTTTTATATCTTTTATCTGAAACCGATTTTCGGTATGTTTTCTCATTTGTTTAATCTGTGTTAAGGACATGATCTGCCTGGCCACCGACTGTGTAGCATGGGACATTCCAATCACTGGATATGCGTCATTTTACACTTCGCCGATAATGCAGCACCCATTTACCCCGCATTTCTTTACATTTCTACAAACAACATGCCGATATCTGTAACTATTATTTGGATGTATGGTTGCGTTCAATCGTTATACCATGCTGCATTGGGGCGAGAGCCGGAATGATAGGGTAAATTGGAATATCGGTTTCTTGCAGCTCTCTCTTGCTCTCTTTCTTCTCTTTCACACTCGCTCACGCTGTCTCTCCCTCTCCCCCTATCTCTCCCGCCCTCACCTCCCTCTCACTCGCTTTCTCCCGCCACCCTCTCTCACTCAGACGCTCTCTCTCCCTCTCCCCTCTCTCTCTCGCCCGCTCTCTCCTGTCTCTCACTCACTCTATCCCTCCCCCTCCCACACTCTCAAACTCTCTCTCCCTCTTCCCCCTCTCTCTATAGCTCTCACTCTCTCTCACTCTCTCTCACTCTCTCTCTCTCTCTCTCTCTCTCTCTCTCTCTCTCTCTCGCTCCCTCCCTCTAAGTCTATCTTTCTATTGCTCTCGCTCTCTGGCTCTCTGGCTCTCTCTCACTACCTCTCTCGCTCTCCCTTTCAATCTCTTTCTCCAAAAATGTAAGTCGGGATTACAGTTCTGGGCCTCCCATAGTTGGAGTTTATTGCTTGGGAGCTTCATCTTGGCCGCAACCGCTGGCGCGATCTATGCCTCAACAGGGTCTCATTTTGCGCTGCTTGGGCGGCGTACTTGGGCGTTAATAGCCGGAGAATCGTTTTTTGCAAGTTTACTGGCGAAAGTTCATCCGCTAGAAGTTCAGCTCGGCGTCAAAGTTGGTTTGCTGCAAAACGGTAGCTGGGCAATCCTATTGCTTGTCAGTTTCTGCATCAATATTCGCGTTTATTTCGGGCTTGTCGGGTATCAGAGACGTTTGAAGAAAGTTTTACCGATGTCAGCTACCATGGACGTTAAGCAGGGAATCAAGAAGATCTCGGCGGTACGTTATCTGGTGTTCTTTGGCATTTTCGGGGGGGGGGGGATAGATCGAATTTACCCTAATAAAGCGGAATTTTTTTCAAATTTTGAACTTTCCTAGTGGAAAAATGCCTAGTAACGTCAAAGTTAGTGTTTTAATCCTGTTTTTAGTAAGATTTAACTATATTTTAAGCGAAAAATCGATCAAGAAGAAATTAGAGAAAAATTAATTTCAGCTTTGGTCCAAAACCGGCAATTTTTGGTGTGAAAATGCTAGGTTTTTTATTGTTAAAGGAATTCTTAGTATTTTTACGGTTTTAATAGTGAAACAAACAGCCGAGGGCGTCTGCCCTTTCTGTGAAATAGAACAAACGGAATTTTTTAAAAGAGGTCTGGTCCCCCCACCCCGATAATGCAACAGAACCAATATCGGCGTAGTCAATCAGCTTTTAAGGTGGAAATAAAGCTTTGTTTCGTGAGTTTGTATACATTTCTGTTCACGACTTTAATGATCGGCGCCCAGGTAACCCGAAATTAACCTCGAAGCGGGGAATTATATTTAGGCCGGCACCATTGTGATGGTTGAGGGCACCTGGCAGGTTGTGGCTTTTGTAAGTTACAATTATTTGGGAATATGGACAATTTCGATAGCATACCCTCTGCGCATCAAAAATGCCGCTTCGCGGCGATTTTGCGGAAAAGTAGGCGGCCTTGAGATGTTCTGTAAGGCGCTAAGGGATAAACCGTTTAGTTTTTCTCCGGACTCTGCACGAAGTTGCTCTCCGTGACGACACTTTGGATTTGGTTCGCGTTTTCACAGGAATTACGCAGTGTACTCTGGCTATTTTTCATCGGCACGACAAACTCCGTGTCTGTGGCCATTACATCAATGTTTTCTCGGTGATCACGGGAGCTTCGTCTAGCCAGAATCGCATATGCCGCTCCTAATAAAACCTACTATGCTGGGCTATGAGCGGAATCGAAAGGAAACGCTTCACTGATTCTGTGGTTAATTGTTCTCTGATGTATTTAGAAAAATTTCTATTATTTGCCTTTTTTCTCAGTTGTTCTCGTGAACACGCTAATAATTTCCCAGCTGAACCATGCAATTTTCCGACCGCTTCGGCCCCATTTTGCCCAAAGTGGCATATTACGATGCGTCTTCGAGATTAAGCAGAAGCCAGCAAGCCAAACCTACATACAGCGCAGACTTAATATTGTTTCGAGAGTTTTATTAAATTACGCTTTTTAACGTTTTTATAAAATATACGCTTTATCTTTGACCTAAAGGTCAAATCGATAAACGATGCACATTTTTCTTTAGACATTTTGAGTCACTTGTTTTTACACTTATTTATCGAAAAAAGTCCCAGGATCGCATTAAATGGCTTATGAGATGAATCCAAGAGCTCCGAGTGCCATGCCGACGAGTCCACCTCCCATTACTACAGTAAATCCAGCAGTGGCTGCAAGTACACCTCCGACTCCGCCTGCATTCCATGCGGCTGGGAAGAAGTTCCATGTGAACGGTGGAGAGGCTGGGGGCAAGTTTTCATCCTTTCCGTCCATCTAAAACAACAGATTTATCTGAGTCCAGGGCCTTGCAGATCGAAGCCATTCATATTAATTGTCGAAAGTTCCGTTGGAATCGGAGTATTTACTCCGTTTCCACGTGACTTCCGAGGTTCCTTGCTATCCCGTGGACCGCGCTGGGTCCCGCAGGGCCGCGCGCTATCGTAGGCACCGCCCCCTCTGGGGGCTCTCGGATTTATCGCCCTACGCGTGTGTTGGCTTTTATGCCGCCCCGTATGGCGATTCCGTGAGTCCCACGGGTGTCGGCGTGTGAACGAGTATCTCTGAGTCTTGTTCCACGCGCTCTGCTTACCGTCCAGTTCTACCCCTGTGGAACTGGTGCGGCTAAAGCTAGAGTCAGACAGGCGTTTTCCCCCTATCAGTCTACCCCATTCCCCTTCCCTTCCAGACTCTTTCTACTGGCCCTTTAGGCCAGCCTTTTACTCACCTGTTCATTTATTTATGTCATATACTAATGTACATAAATCTTTATCTCTATCTGTCCTTCCATTGGTAAATACACTGGATCTTATTCGTGGTCTGTGGGAAATCACTCGGCGTATATATATTCCTCAGACCTCCACTGTCCCGATGATCCACCGGTATGGGAACAACTGGAGAGTCATTGCTATCTTGGTGGCAAGCCCCTTCGCGTGGCCATTACTCGGATTATTCCGGTAATGGAGGGGTGCAGGAATAGTTTTTGACATGGTGCGTCGGCCGTTGTGTAAAAACCCAGGTCAAGATACCAGTGATTACCTTTTTCTCTCTATCACAGATTTATTGTACTTGGTTTTCCATTTTTCCACCGTTTCAGCGTATTCCCATAAGCAGTCTCTTCGTCCGTAGACCCCTCGGTCCGGCCAGACCAGGTGTTTATTGGCTTTTGCAGCCGCAGGCCCAGACCCCGCTGCAAGGGAAACCCTTTCCAGAACGTTGAAGATGAATTCCAGAGTGAGCAGTGGACACTGCAGGGCTCGAGAGCTTGATCAGCCGAGTCAGCCTTCTCAGGTTCGGCATTGCCGGCGCTGAGTCTAATCCTGCATAGGGCAGAGATTATTCACCACTCTAGTTCCCCATTGAAAACTGGCAGCGTCCATGGATAAGCGACCGAAGAAAATTCCGGCACAAACGGGAGCTGCCCCCCTGAGGCTGCCCGTCCGATGAAATTCCGGCGTGAAAAACGGGAGCTGACCCCCTGAGTCTGCCCGTAGCTGTTGCAGGATCCGTGGGGCGAGGAGGAGAAGATATGGTCCACCCGCAAGCTCGTTCCGGCTAGCACGAGTTAAGTCTTGTGCGTGTTAGGGGATTTCGGAATCCGTTCCCAGAAGATGGACGAGAGCAGACTGACTTTTTGGCGTTTACGCCAGGTGAAGGCTGTGCCAAATCCAGAAAAAAGAAGATCGAAGTCTCTTCGGAAAGGCAGAAGAAGGAGATGCGATGGAGGAAATCGGCCCAGACGACTTTTGGCTTTCGCCAAACCCAGATCTACAGGAGTTTCTTGACTCTAAGCAGAAAAAGCGCTGGAAATGGTGATATTTTGACCCATTTTCCATCCAGACCCCGTCAGAAACACGTTATCGCCATTCGCGAACGTAGCTTTCCTTCAAAGCAGATAGAATTTACGTTTTCAAAACGTTTTTTCACTTTTTTCTTTCCACTTTTCACTTTTCCAAACGTTTTTGGTTGAGAAATCGACAATTGCGCGGGGCAGTACGAGCAAATTCGCTACGACGCCGCAGCAGGGCGCGGCCGACGAGAGGGCTCGCCTTTTATGGGCATTTCCTCCGGCGGTGGCCCAAAATTTGTCATTTCCTTCCATTCGTTTAAATTCTATCTCTTTTTAGTCCTTTCTCTTCACAAATTTCCTTTTGTGTCCTCTCCATTGCTCGTTCTGGGGAAACCCGCCATTCCAGATCCTTCTAGCTTCGTATTTCCCTCGGGAGACACGAGCAACCCAGACAAAACTCATTTCATGAGTGGAGCAAATCGCTCAGGGAGAAATTCCCACCAAAGCAGAAAGGTTTGCGCTTTCAAAAGCGTAATCTTTGATAGTTTCGCAAGGCAGTCTCCAGTTGTTCTCCAATTGTCGTTTTCGCGAGACCAGATTGGACGAGGAGCGGGCACTGACGAGCAAACGAGGGACAAGGACCGATGACGACTTCCCTGGAAGGAACGCGGTCTAGGAGCAGTACGGATTCACGAATGAAGCAGGTATTTGTATTTTGAACCATTTAACTTTTGCCCACTTTTTGTTTTTCAAATTTTTACTCAAATTTACGGTTTAAATCGCCCTGAGGTGGTGTACGATTCGTTCGTTAGCGCCCCAAAGAGCATTTAAAGCCAAAATTTCTTTATCAAATTCCAAATTATCTTTGAAATGGTTCATTATACAATACTCTTCAGTGAATTCCGTAGTTTTTCAGCAAACTAAAGCAGATTTCAAGTCCTCGGACTTGATTTTCTTCATTTAAAGCAGATTCAAGTCGAGCGCGCATTCACTTGCAACCTCGCAAACGGCTTTTTTGGTTGTTAGTTGACCTTTGCATCATGCATTGGTATACGCAATCATTGCCAACATAAAGCAGAACTTTTTATCTTCATTTAGGTATCTCTGCAGCGCGTTCAGCCGCTTTCGGCGCTCCGTCTTCAGGTCCGCAGCAGCCCGTACATCTGCAGCCGATCGAAGGAAGGATGCGCGGATAGCAGAAGGCCAGCAACAAGCGCAGCAACACGAAGATAAAGCAGACATTAGCGCTTTCGCGCCAAGCAGAAAATCGACAATGAATTTATTCATTGTTAAGTCAATTCCAGACCTTTTTTTGTTTATTTACGTCAGACTTGTGCATGTTGCGAAAACAAAGCGGCATGTACATAGGGTGCAAGTCGTAGCATAGGAAGTTTCGACTTCGAGGGCGCGAGCAATCGCGCCCTAAAACTATTGCTACGCTCTTCACTCATCCTCTTCACTTCTTTCCATTTCTGGAATAGAAAAGCAGAAATTTCTTTTGGAGTTGACTTTCAAAAAAGTGCTTACGCACACTCAGAGCAGAGATGCGCATGTATATGCGTTGAGCAGACCCCGATTCATTCATTTGATTCGGCGGACAAGCAGCAGCGTCTACTCATCGCCGTGCGTCATCACATCTACTCCCGTCCACAACGAGCGATCATCCTCTACGCCAGCAGCCATCGACTCGAGCTCAAGGCCGATGTGGATCAAGTCGCTCAAGCAGGAAGCTCGTCTTCAAAACCGGACGAGGAAGACTACGATCTGTAAGTTGGAATGTTTTGTTTTTGAGTGATCTGTCTTACGCTCCGGCGCTATAGGCAGACAGCTCTTAGTGTTGTCCGAGTTTTCGAATACTTGTTCGTTGGTTGTTGCCTTACGGCACATAGCTTTATGCTACCACGGGCAGGCTTTCGAATACTTCGGACAGCACTACGAGCTCTCAGCTCGTGTTAGTATATTGGGTTTCCACCCAGTGTATTTACGAGTTACAAAACAGTCCAGTTTACTTATCATAGCTCTTTTTCTTCTTTTTGCCGCTAGTTTACTAGCAAATCCCAGACTTTAGAGTTTAGAAGTTACTATCATTCTTGATAGTTTCTTCGCAAAGCAGGGCATGTTCGTAGCTTGTCTCGAACATGTCTCTTCAGCATCCTCAAGCCAGATCGTTGTTTCCGATGCTGCACGCAGTGACGACTACACGACAGCAGAAGACAAGATGGGGCCACGAGAAGATGTTCAAGGACTTCGAGAGCAAGGAGTGCGCATGCTTCATGGTCGACAAGCGCACAAGTCCAGTCTTCAAGTCAACGAAGCATCTTGAGTGTTGTGAGATAAGTTCGTTTTGTTTTTGCTTTGTTCGCTCTCGAGCTGACGTGAGCGCACCGCCGCCGTCCTCGTACGTTCATCGCAATTCAAGACAGTTCTTTCTCACTTCACTTTAGATCAAGCAGATTGAGGCTGACATTGAGCAATCAGTTGTCAGTCTCCGCCAAGACCAAAGCAGATCCCTTCCGGGATGTCTTATGAATTTTTCTGCCCAGACTTAGGTTACTTTGGATCTCGATCCACTCCAGATTTTCTTGCTTCTTCATCCAACCAGACTTAGCGTGGGATGAGAGGCTTGTTCTGCAAGCTGCATCTTGAAAAGCAGACTGCGGGAATCGACTACACTTCCTAACGCACATAGAATAGTGAATGTTAGGATGCCAGACGTTTGTCGAGCTCTTATCATTTTACTTTTCTTATGTTGTGTTGATGTCCTTCAATCGTTCTCTCTCGTTCTCTCGTCGTTTTCCTAATATTTTCTTTTCAGATGGGTAGCTCTGGCAGGTCAAGCAGGAGGCCGGCCTCGTCCTCGGATGAGCCCGGCGGCAGTCGTCAGCGCAACAAGGAGCCGACTCCGGCTATCAAGAAGCCGGGGAAGAAGCACCAGTCCGCGTCAACGACTCCCCCCAAGCAGAAATCTCTCCCCCCAAGCAGAAATCCCCTCCCCCCAAGCAGAAATCTTCTTCCTCCAAGGTAGACATCAAGTCTACCATCCAGACCCGCACTCCTGTAGTGCAAAAGGATCAGCAAGCCACCGAGTCCCTCACGGTGACACCTCCGGTAGCGCTGATACCAGACCAGGGTGAAATGGACCTCGAGCCTTTCCTCTCACTCCCCGCTCAAGGTCAGCCACAAGTTGACCCGAAGCACCTCACCAAGCAGACTCTTCCTGTTTCTCAGCTCGACCAAGCTGTTGCCAAGTTGGGCCTCGGCCCTAATGACGGCAGCGAGGAGTCGGCCATGGAGGAATCCGATGGTGAGCAGGAGAAACCAGGCGAGCCGCAAGGTGAGCTTAAGCAGACTGTCGATCCGAACTCGGACGAAACTCCGATGCAGATTGACGAGCAGGAGCAGCCGAAAGGCACAGAGCAGACCATTCAGGAACATTCGGATGAAACCCCGAAGCAAGTTGACCAACTTGCCCTGAACAACGACCCTACCCAGACCCAAGCTGATATCACTAAGTCAGTCCAACCAATGGATTGGGCTGACGAAGTTAATCAGTACGTGGATGACCGTGAACAACATGGTCGTCTGCGGTGCCCCCTTCAAATGGTGGATAGAACCCAAGCCGGATCTTCAGACCGGACAGGCTGAACAGGAGGGATTGTTTGATACAGTCTTCTACTTCACGCCTATTGGTATGTCCCCCAGGACCCAGATCGTCTACGCAGGAACGGAGAGGCTATGCATTAGCGCCGCTCTTTGCGCTCAGAACCTCCAGATCGAGTACATCTTGGTCAGGCCCATGCCACCGATCCCAGCCCAGCGTCGTGCAAACGTACCTTGGGTGATCGAGTGCGAACCCAGATTCCGCGATCGCGAGTTTTTCTTGCGTAAACCAGAAACCCGCGAAATTATTCGCGCCTTCATCGGAGCAGGTGCTGATCTGAAAGATGCGAGCACTCCCCAGAACCTAGGAAGTATGAACAACTTCCTCTGCAACTTCCAGACCATGGAGACAGTCGCACCTGTACTGTTCGCCCAGAAAGGAGAGATCATTCGCGAGATTATTAGTCTCACGACCTGCGACCAAACCGCAGATGAGCTCATCGAATTCCTTTGGGAATTCTTCCAGCAAGCTGCTCAGCTTGATGCCGGCATTCTCGGAGTTATGGCTGTAAGCTTGTGCGTACACACCGACTTCGAGAGCAAGCTGGATCACAAAGGATTCTACCAGGAAGCCTGGGCTGATGTCCTTAAGCAGACCCGTTCTTTGTACAACAAAGAAATTACAATCCTCGATCCTACGGTAGAGGCCTACCTCAAAGCAGTCTACGATGCTCTTACCGAGATCCCTCGGCAAGAGCTTGCAAAGCAGAGTCAGCGTCGAGAATCTCGTCGAAAGCAGATCCATCATAAAATGAACAGTCCAGACCACGAGCTGATCACTCCAACTGATCCTAATCTTGCTACGGCAGAGTTCGGCAAGATTACTCCAGGCAAAGACGAGAACGTCTATCCGTTCAGTCACCAAAACGCTGTGGCGCCCAGAAACACTCAGTACCGTTTCTCACAAGGACCTGTTTACCATCAGTCCATGTGTGGTTTTTGGGAGAAAAGCCCAAAACACGGTGTGATTGTTAAAGGATCCCAGACTGTCATCGCAGAATTGACAGCTCAGCAGACCGATCACGCAGACACAGTCCATCGATTGACCCCTGCTGATTCCACCATCCCAGGAGAAATTCTTATTCGATGCTTCGAAGATAAGAATTTTGTTTGCCCTCCCCTTACAGGAGAAGCATCCAATCCAGACTTTTCCCACTTTACCTACGACCCAGAGCTCAATGAACTCGGTCGAGAAAGTACCCCAGAAGAGCCTTCTCCTAAAGCAGTCGAAGCCGCCATTTTTTACAAGTGGAATGACCAGAAAAGGAGCAGCGACAGGCGCAGCCCAGCTCGCCGTGTCAGCGGATACTACCGTTCCCTGGCCTCGGACAGGTTCAGTCAGATCACCGCCGATGAGCCTTTGAGCGAGTTTGAATCCAAACTCTGGCACGCTGCCATGTACCCGCCCGAATACGTCGATCATTCGTGGCAGGCTTACCAGAAAAATGACGCTGTTGCGTACAAAGCAGAAACCGAGTTCCAACACGACTTGTGGTTGGTTCGTGTCAGAACTATTCCAGTGTATCGTGTATGCACACAACCAGACCGCCCAGATGTGAAGGTGCTTGAATACACACCGTACACCATCTTCAACCAGCACTATCGCTTCGCCGATGGGATCAGACCAGGAATGCTTGGCTACCTCGGTGGTCGTACCGCAGGGCTTAACAGCTCCGCAGACCTCGAGTACGTCTACGTCCAGATCATTGGCAAGAATGAGTTCCGGTGGGACTTGCTTTTTGTTGTGTTCCACTTGAACGTCAACGGCAACACCGTTGAAGTCATTCGCCGAGCAGTCAATTACTTCATCTACTCCAATAAGCAGACCGATTTTGGCGGACGCACTCCCAGGCAAGCTCTTGAGGATTTCCTCAAGCTTCCCGCTTACGCCAAGTCCAGTATCCCCACTCAGTCAGGCGGCCGCAACCCGAGATGCTATTGCATGGGTAGCGATAGCTATTGCCACTGTCCAGAAGTCTGTCTCCTACTGGCCCCCTACAGCTTCGTTCTCACTCTCGCAAAGACGATGAACATCTGTCCGGGTGACTCCGACAGGTTCTCGCTTCTTTGCGTGAGGAACAGAGAATGGTCAAAGTCAGTGGAGACTCAACCAGGCCCCCACGCTTTCAACCAGTGCAGATTCCCAATTCCAACGGAAGACGGAAAGTGTCCCCACTGTGGCGAAGCGTATCATTGCGCCGCTTGGTGCATGGTTCGCCACATCCAGATTGGTACCTTTGACTTGACAGCAGATGACTTGTTGGCCGACCGGACCACTCTTCGTGATTGGGACCGGAAGAACTATCCTCGCATCAAGCAGGATATGTTCGCTGACGCCATCAAAGCAGGCCTCCCTCCGCCCACAAATGCGGAGAATATTCGTCGCAGAGAAGCGCGAAACCCAGTCTCTCGCCCCGGCGTTGTAGCGTTCACTGCCGAACAGCGTCAGCAAGCTGCGCTTATGCAGACTTTGAACCTGGCCCGCCAATTCGGCCTCGGCAAGCAGAAGCGCCCGAGCACTAGCCCACAGAGGAAGTGCGACGACGACAAGAAACCCAGAATGGCTTCTACCATCCAGGCAGTTCAGAACGTTCAGACCGTGGCCAAGCCACAGATGAGCGGAACTAGCCTCCAGGCTTCCACTTCCCAAGTCCAGAGCCATGCGTCTACATCGTCAACGCAGTCCTCTTCGTCTTCTCATACGCTGCTTGGCCAAGGAACTTCGCGCTCTGCTCATCCCTTCGATGTCAGAGATGCGAATCCTTTCCAGGCAGCGTTCGCAGGTGCTGAAGCTGAGCGTCAGAGACGCATCGCAGATCCGGAGCCAGCCGGCCAAGGCGAAAGCCGAAGCCGGAGTGGGCGCGGTAACTTCCAGGGTTCCCGCTCTCGTTCGTCCCGTCCTTCGAAATCGAAGGGTCGCGGACAACACTGAGCAGCCTTGGTAGTTATACCAAAACCAAGCAGACTTTTGTATTTTGTATTTTACCAACCCAGAATCTAAATTATTTTCCCTTTTTCAAGCAGACATGGATCTGGGGTCAGGAGGTTTTTTCTTTTGCACCTACCTCCTAAATTCCAGATTCATAAAAAACGTTTCCACCCAAGCAGAATAGGAAAGATGTCCCTTAAGCAGATCTTCTCTTCCCTCTAAGCAGACTCAAGGATACAAGCAGATGAGCAGCCGGCTTCCCGTCAAGAGTCGCCGTCCGCCCTCGTCTTCAACGTCATCTCCGCCAAGTCTGCCTCGAGGAAGCGAATCTGATAAGCCACTCTTTTCCTATTTGTTTTTTGTTTTTCTATTTCAGGCCCTATCTGTGCGTCGGGTTACCGGGCCCTTTAGGGGCGCACAGATCCCTTCCCCTCTCTCTCTTTTTCCTAGGCCTTTAGCCTAGTGTCCCCAATTTTCACTTGTCTACTCCTCCACAGGAGTCCCTCTTTCCCAGCCCCCCTCCGGCTCCTCCTAACTCTCCAGTCGGGCTCATTTCCCTTACCGACAGAGAGTCCCCCGTTTTACCTAAGCAGACCTGTCTACTCCCTTGTGGAGTCCCAAACCTATCCAGACCTAGTCAGTTCTTCGTCACCCCCTCCCAGACCCCCACTTCGAGGCCGCGAGGCTCCTGCCCCCAGACCCGGTACCAACGGTGAAGCGCCAGCACTTCCCTCGGCCCCCAAGCCGGGCGGGAGTGTCGAAAGTTCCGTTGGAATCGGAGTATTTACTCCGTTTCCACGTGACTTCCGAGGTTTCTTGCTATCCCGTGGACCGCGCTGGGTCCCGCAGGGCCGCGCGCTATCGTAGGCACCGCCCCCTCTGGGGGCTCTCGGATTTATCGCCCTACGCGTGTGTTGGCTTTTATGCCACCCCGTATGGCGATTCCGTGAGTCCCACGGGTGTCGGCGTGTGAACGAGTATTTCTGAGTCTTGTTCCACGCGCTCTGCTTACCGTCTAGTTCTACCCCTGTGGAACTGGTGCGGCTAAAGCTAGAGTCAGACAGGCGTTTTCCCCCTATCAGTCTACCCCATTCCCCTTCCCTTCCAGACTCTTTCTACTGGCCCTTTAGGCCAGCCTTTTACTCACCTGTTCCTTTATTTATGTCATATACTAATGTACATAAATCTTTTGTCTCTATCTGTCCTTCCATTGGTAAATACACTGGATCTTATTCGTGGTCTGTGGGAAATCACTCGGCGTATATATATTCCTCAGACCTCCACTGTCCCGATGATCCACCGGTATGGGAACAACTGGAGAGTCATTGCTATCTTGGTGGCAAGCCCCTTCGCGTGGCCATTACTCGGATTATTCCGGTAATGGAGGGGTGCAGGAATAGTTTTTGACAGCTTCGGAAAATTTTGAAAATCCAATCAAAATTACATACATTCGTATATTAAAATATAGCAAATATTGCTGCCTATCCAGAACTAAATTAAATAAATCAAAATTAAAGGTTTATATAAAAATTATTTTCCTGTTTCAAAACCCACAAATTTCTGGTAATTTCGATAGCCACATGAGGCACCCATTAAATATTATTATACCATATATTAAGCACTGAGGACCACTACACTCGTCGGCTTCATTTCCCGTAGAATATGGTAAACCTAAACAGGGGCGTAGCCAGAAAAAAAATTTCGGGGGGGGCCCGAAAAATTTTTTGCGAAAAACTCAAAAAATTCACGAGACAACAGCGCCGCAGGCGAAAAATTTTGGGAAAAGAGGCTACATAGCTCTACAAATAGCAGTAAAAACGTGAAAAAAGAGCGCCGCAGGCAGCAAAATTTTGGATAAAATAAAAATCATAAGGGTCCCCCTTATGAAATTTTTGGGCCCGGCCGATTTCGGGGGCCGGGCCCAGGGGGCCCACCTTACGCTGCGTCCCTGAACTTAAATTTAAACGCCTTCTTGACGTCGTTTCACAAAAATTACATCCAACTCTGGTGGTACCTTGGCCCCCAGGCTACAGCCTCCTAGAAACATATCATCGCACGTAAAAGTTACCGAATTTCCTCCAAATAAGTGTTGCCGACTACTTGCATGACAGCGGCGCCATCTGCAGTGAGAGGGGCATTCTCCAAATCCGAAGCTTGGAGCCCAATTGCCGTCACACAATCGACGAGGGAATCGAACAACTGAAGTTTTAAAGGCAGATTAGTAAAATTGATTGCTTACCTCTCTAGCGTTCTCGGGTTTTGAAACCGCTTTTAAGGCTAACGGAACGAGTTTCGTCTGCATATCTTCGTTGCAATACGTCGCAAAAACGGAGAGATAATCATCGAAAAAATGACCGTGATCAGCGAGGATAGCCAATCTTTTCTCCTGTGCCGCACGGAGCAACTAAAAAATAACGATCATTGTATAAAGTGATTGGCTACCTGCGGGCAAGCTTGCTCGAGTTGCTTTTGGTAGTTCTCTTCCGCATGCGAACTTATATGACGCCGATTCGGAAAATGTGCATCTGGTATAGTATCTCCCGTTCTTTTCCTGCAAAACAACGGGTTCAATCGTTAGTCAGCTATTCTCACCCGAATTCTGCCGCGTACTGGAGAAGTTGACGAAACTCCGGCTCTTCCGCGTGTGAAAATGATTGAGCTGTTTTCAATAAGTATTCTCCAATTCGCGTGCGCAGCCCATCTTTGGTATATTTCGCTAAAATAATTTGAGATAGAATCGATCAGACGCACCGGCGCCCCGTGCAGTGTCATGCTTCTGCGGCAACGGGTTATTCATCACCATTCCACAAGTGATCGTATGTCTCCTGAGTTAACAGCTAGATTTATCAAGTCATAAATTGCATGCCTGTGGTGTCCTCCACGTTTTGCAAAATTCATGATAGTACCACATCTCTTACATGCGGCAAAATCGGTGGTTCGCACGTTTCCTTGGACGATGAGTTCGAGCCGGTCGAAATGCGTGTCAATGCTTTCCTGAACATCCATTATTGCCAATAACTAATGGTTACCATCTGCAGAAAAGCCGATTTCTCTGTCCACATCTTGGCCAGCAAGCATTTTTGTTCCTCCTTTCCGACCGTAAAGAACTTTGAAAGTAGATCTGCTAATTGTGCTATACACCAGGGCAATGAACGAAATTACCTCTACGGCGAGCAGGCGTAGTCTTTACATCTGGTTCGCTGCTGCTTGAAGAAGTCAAATCCATTGCTAAAAATCTATATAGAAGAAAAGAAACACCCTCAAATCGCTTTCAAAGCGGTAAAAAGGATTTTATGCTGCGCTACTAAAGTCTATTCGGCCCCTGGACAACGCGGCATCCTTTGTACGGAGGGAAGCCGAACTTTCACCACCTACAACCTCTGAGAATAGCAACGAGGTACAAAAAACACCTCTTTTTTAGTTAGATTGAATCGAATGTTTTTCATTGTTTTCTGTAGAAATAACATAGTTCGTATTTTCTTTCCAACATTTTGGGCGCGCTCGTGTGCCGATTCAAGCGAGTATTATCAGAAGGATCCCAGGGTGTCCGATATAAGCGGAACTTTCCGCCCTTTTAGATGTTTTGTATATAGAGACAAAATATGATAAATTGTCGGCCGGGCCGAATCGGCCCGGCCGAATTGGCAAAGAATCGGCCGAGCCGATCGGCCGGCCGAAAAAAATTAGCATGCAGAAATCGGCCCGGAAGTGGCCGAATACGTCGGCTTTCGGCCCGGCCGATCGGCCCGGCCGACCGAAATTGCCATGCCTGCAATAAACCTCTAATAAATCCCCCAAAAAATTTTTCAAAGTTGCCTCTAAGAAGCAAAAAAAATCAAAAAAAGTTTCTGTTTCGGCTTCTTACTGTATTTCTGAGTGGTTGTTGGCAGTTTGAACTGCGGGAAATCCTTGTAATTGCTCAAAATCGCAAAATCTATATCCTCCCTCTAAAACTATGGATGCCCATAATAAAACCCCTGCCGCGAGGTGATTCGAAAAATAGGCGTTGTTCGATTTCAAGGCTTTCGGTGACTAGAAAACACTAATTAAAGTAGTGAAATCTAGCTGGAGATGTCGTGACTTTTCGTGATATGTACCTTGTAGTATTTTCTCACCTCTGATCACGGCCAGCCTATAGCAAGTAAAAGCCGCCGGGCGTGATACAACACGCGTAGTCGCCCACAGAGTTTTCGCTAAAATAAAAATTGATAAAATTACCACTGTTTGTTGAACCTTTGTAAAGGTGAAAGCCTTATGTTTCTTGTAGTCATCTAGAGATGAGAAACGATCGTTTGGATTGCGTCGTTTAGGGATCTTCTAACTTTGATGTTTTTTGCTTGTAAATCCTTCGTCGAGTCAATAAATGCATGGCTTTAGTTTCCCTTTATCTAAAGTTTAACGGTGACTAAAAATATTGGTTCATTTTTGAAAAATAACTTGATATGGCAATAATAATAGCTTGTAATATTATTTTACCTTTCATACAGGGAATGACATTGATATTTCGCTTCCACAGTGATCCCGAATTTCTTGCGTACCTCTAAAATAAAATTGGGCCAACTTACAAAATTTCAGTTGCAAGCCTGTTTTAGTTTTTTTAGTAGCTCAAATCTGAAAACAAACCGCTAAGTTACGACGTGACGAGTAACGAGCAGTTTGATGCCGGAGACCAAGGATCTGCTTCTCTTGAAATGTTAACATTCGAATCCTGCATTGCAACAAAAATACATAGCTTCAATATGGTTTGATCTCAGGGCTATCGGTGGCTAGAAAACACTGGTTAAAGTAATGAAAAATAGCTCGATCGCTATATTTCGTTAGGGTTACAATGTAACATTTTCTCACCTTTCACCCCGGCCAGCCTATAGCAAGTCAAGGTATATGGGCGTTGTGCAGCACGCATAGTGGCCGACTGATATCGATTTTTACTAAAATCAAAAATAGAAAATGACTGTTTTTTACCCTATGTAAAGGTGGAGGCGCACGTTTCTTGAAGTCATCAGGAGATGAGAAACGAGGGTCTTCATAGCATCATTCAGGGGACTTCTGATTTTGATTTTTTTGAAACCTTCATCGAGTTTTTTGATTTTTGAAACCACAGGTTGAGATTGCACCTAAACGCAAGTCAATCGGTGATTAAAAACATTGGTTTAGTTATGAAAACTTAACTTGATATGGCAATAGTATTGGGTTGTAATTAGAGATGTTAAGAATCAATTAACAATCAAGATTATTTGCATACATTTGCACAATATTATTTAATTTGGATGGGGCTGGGCGCATGACCAAGTAAAATAATATTATTTGACTCCGCTCGAGAAAGAGCCAAGTAAGATTACTTGATTTACTTGATTTACTTGATCAAACAATAGCTTTCTGGAATTCTGGCATTTTCGGATGGTAATGAACTTTATGACATGATCGCATGCTAATTTACTGGGTTCGCGGCACGATTGCCTGATTTGCATTGCGAATTTGCACAACATCAAGTAATTTCGCTGAAAATCAAGTAATTCTCCCAAATCAATCAAGATCAAGTAAATCAAGTAATTTCATTTTACTTGATGCTTATTTAAGCAAACGGCGTAAAATAATTTTTTATTTACTTGAAGATTTCAGATGCAAATAAAGTTGTTCAAGCAAATTTACTTGGTCATTATATTACTTGATTCGTAACATCTCTAGTTGTAATATTCTCTCACCTTCTTTTTTTTCTTGCACATAGCCACATTAGGGAATGGTATACAGGGTGAGGCATATATATCGCTACACCCTCTCGGGCCCCCAAAAAATTATTAAAGCGAGCCGGGCTTCAATATTTTGCTGTGATATAGCCACATGGGTTGTTTTGACACTCTTAAAATCTTATAACGCAACAACCCTATAAACACTTGTTCTGAAGCAAAAACTGGGCGTCGTTAGGTGGGTCTGGCACGGAACCCCTTGGCGGCCGATTTTGGTATGGTTCGGAAACATCGATTTGGACCCGAATGACCCCTAAAAACATTTGTACTACTTAGAATTTAACTAAAAAGACAATGAGACCAACTTATTTCTTTTCATTCGGCAGAAAGTTAAAAGTTTGGCTCAGCTGGTTACAAAAACCATAGTAAAAAACATAAAAATACATTTTTTGACCTGTACTCGTTCAATTTCTTGGTTTTATCAATGGGAATTGCTCGTATCGGATGCCTAAAATGCAAAAAACAGCTCGAATCAAAATATTCAGGTGGCTTAGATTTTCTGATGAATTTTTAGTGGCCAACCAAAGGGCGTGGAGGGGTGGGTAATCACTCCTTTTTTGAATGTAGTAAAATTCCCTCGCTAGTTTCCGACTAAAAACTTTTTGGAAAACATAAATAAGATCCGATTGAACCAGAATACAAAAAAACTGCAGCAGAATTACCAATATACGGGGTCCTAGGAGCAGCGTGCCAACACACCACTTTTTCGAGAAAAGCGCTGAACTTCCTTGTAAGCTAAACCCAAATCGAAACAATTTTCAACCATTTAAATTTATTTCCTGCATAAAGAGACACTAGTTCTTTGATGGGAAATATCGACTACCCCGAAAATATAATCAGTTTTCCGCCGGCAGACCAATTTGTGCGTGCTAGAGGTGTAGCGATATATATGCCTCACCCTGTATATGTACATTTGAACTTCCACATCGATTCCTCAAATATAGCCGACTTCTAAAACAAAACCGGGTATTTTAAAAATTTCAGATTATAGCTATTTTTAGTATTTTTGAGGCATAAGGAAGACACATACCGCTAGGTTTTGACGCGACGAGAAACGGCCCGTTTTATCCCCACGGCAGCGTCGTACTCTTCTGCGAAAATTTGGATGTATAGACCCAATAAATACGTAGCTCAATTTTTTTTTCCATCTCGATGCTCTGGGCCACAAAAAGCACTAGTTAAAGTGGTGAAAAATACTGAAATCTAGCTCGATAAGTCATTAGGATTACGATGTAACATTTTCCCACCTTTCATCACGACCAGCCTATACCAAGTCAAAGTATCTGGGCAATACACCGCACGCGTGGTTGCGTACTGATACTGATTTTTGCTAAAATAAAAATTGATAAAATTACCAGAATTATTGAGCCTTCGTAAAGGTAATGGATCACGTTTCATGAAGTGAACAAGAGATGAGAAACGAGCGTTTGGACCGCGTCGTTTAGGGATCTTCTAACTTTGATGTTTTTTTTGCTTTTGGTTCCATCAACAAATCAGTAAATCCACAGCTTCATTTTGCCTCTAGCCCAAGTTGTTGGTTACTAAAAACATCGGTTAAGTTACTGAAAAATGGCACGATATGCCAATCGTATGAGCTTTTAAAGAGATGAGGGCGGCATCTGTTGAACCCCCCTGGGGGAGGGGGGGTTCAACAGAGGCAGCGGCGAGAGAGGGCGCCCAGGGGAGAGGCGCAGAGATATTTTCTTTCCCGCGCGTAATCGATTGTCTTCTGCCGCCCCTATCCCTTTAATATTCTCTCACCTTCTTTGAACACCAGTTTTGAAAAGTAGCTCCCATAGACTTTCTTCGTCTCGTTTGCCATTTCATCTAGTTTTCTGAACATAAAATAGTTATCGCAGCCTATTTTGGTAATTTGCGAGGCTGAAAAGGACATGCCGAAGCGATGAATAGACGATTAACGACCTTTTCCGTAGGTTCGGTAAGGTCCGCATTGCGATTGGCAGTGTTTTTTACATTCGTTGCCGCATCGATTCAATCGATTGAGGTCCCTTTCTATCCATGAAATCAACAAATACCAGTCTTCAGATCTATTTCACCTCACGCCCTTCGGTCAATAAAAATCCGATTAAGGTACTGCAAAAGAGCTCGTTGTGCTATTCGCATTACTCTGTAATATTCGCTTACCTTACGTGACCATCAGTTTTGGAAAAGTAGCTAACACAACATTCCCCACATCGTTTGCCATTTTTCATATTTTTCTGAAGCAAAACTAAAGATTACGACCAGTTTTGAGCAATTGTAACGCTGAAAAACACATAGCGTAGGGCTCTGCTGAGGTGGTAGACTATCTTTTTGGAGGACTTGTACGATAGCAGTAACCTGTTCGGCAGCGGTTGTGTCCTCGGTCAAAGAGTTGCATCGAATAAAGTATATAGCTTCAGCTTTGATCGATCTCCAGGCTGTCGGTTGCTTAAAAACAACGCTTAAAATACTTAATTATTGATCGGCATTTAATCAGGAATGTTGTGATCTTCTGGCTAGGAGGCTTAGGTAATGAACAGGCGGGAAAAAAAATCAAGTCGATTGCGGCTTGTCCAATCTTGGATTTTTCTGCCCTCGCAATCTCAGTCCTTTCAACCACCAATAAATAAATGGTGTAATGTACAGCAATTACCTCAATTCTTTGTTGTGTAGGTTACTTTACCGCCCGTTTTGAAAAGTTTAACAATACTTTCTTTGCATTGATCGCCATTTTGTCTATTTTGCTAGAAACAGAAAATGGTAAATTGACCAACATTTATGAAAATGGCGAGGCTGAAATGGACATACCGTAAGGTTTTGAGGGGGTGGCTAATGACCCTTTTGCTATTAAGGCCGTTTTTCCGATCGACATTCTATTCAGCATCCTTTCTATTCAACAAATTAGTAAATACATATCTTCTGATATATTTCACCTCGGGGATGTCGGTCAAGAAGCATCGATTAAGGTACTGAAGAGAGCTCGATTCGTCATTAGCATTAGCGTGTAATATTTGCTTACCTTTCTTCCCAACCGGTTTTGTCAGTTATATAACATGACTTCCCCGCCTCATTTGCCATTTTATCATTTTCCTAACATTAGTAAACTTTTAAAGCAACATGTTTTTTGGAAATTGAAACGCCTAGCGGTCCTACCGACGGTGACTAAACATTTTGGTTAATTTGCTCAAAATTGCTCGATCTGTCAATAGTATTAGCCGGTAATATTCTCCTGCCTCAGTTGACGATTTGTTTTTATGTAATTAACATGACATTCCTCACATCGTTTGCCATTGTACTTATTTTCCTAAAATCGAAAAAATAAAGTGACAGCGTTTTTGCATAGTTTTACGGCTGAACCGGACATACCGTAGTAAGGTTTTGAAGAGCTGATAAACGAGTCCCTTCAGTGCGTCTATTACGACTGTGTTTAGCGCGCTTTTTTCCTTTGAAGCCGCATCGATTTAATAAATAAAACACTTGGACATTTGGACAAATCCCGGTGCGAACTGAAAAAAATTAAATTTATTGAAATTTCGCTCGTTGTTAATTAGGGTTGTGTTGTAATAAGCTCTTACCTTTCTTTCCGGCCGGTTTTAACATGGCTTTCCATTATAGCTTTCATTGTTTCCATTTTATCTATTTTCCTAGAATCGAAAACGGTAAAGCGACAATTTTTGAAAATGTTTAAGGCTCAAAGGACATACCGTAGTAAGTTTTTGAGGAGGTGATAAACGACCTTTTTCAACGCTTCGATTAAATCCGTGGCTCGATTGGTGCCGTGGTGCATATCGTACCAATCAACAACACACCTTAACGCAACTTTTTCGAAGGTTTTTGGTGGGCTAAGAACTGTGCAAAGTACTGAAAAATAGCTGGATATGCCATTAGGATCGTTGTGCAATTTTTTCGCACCTTTCTTCACCACCAGGCTTGAAGCGACCAAACTATGCATATAACAGGAACTTTTGTATTCGTTCGATGCCGTAGAAATTACTACTGCAGCACGATGGATGCCGCAAATGAAGCGGGTTTTTGTGAACCCGCTTTTGTAGAAAAATCACCCAAATCGAGGCCAAGACCTGGAAAAAGTGTAAAAATTGGTGAAAATCATCAGAGAATGCGCCAATTTTTCGAAAAAATCTTTTTGTGAAATTGGCAAAAAACTATAGTGATCCAAAATCTTTACTAAACTAATAAAACGGATATAAGGAGGTAAAAATCAGGAAAATCGCAACACTTTTCAGCCAAAAAGCCCCGGGGCCGAAGGCTTTTTGTATACGTTTACAGCGGCCGAACGGGCGGCAGGAACCGCCGGTTTTTATCGCGCAAAAAGTGTTCTCTCGGGCTTTTCGGAGACTAAACATGCGGTCGAAAGAAAAGGTTGCTTAATGGCTGGGGGAGAACAAATATCCGGGGGGTGGAAACAATCTTTGTGTTTATAAAGAATATCTTGCTATTTTGAAAACGCCATCGAATAGAGCGTCAAAAATTATATTAAGATATTTAATTTCAGTCCAAAAAACCTCACTTTTAACGATTTTTCATCGATTAAACTTTTGAGCTTAATAAAGTAATAATTTTAAATTGTGGGATTTTCCGTTGAAATTAAATCTCTTAGTATAATTTTCACGTAGTTCACTTGAAATGACGTAAAAAAAAACAGAAAAATCGTCCGGAATTTCGATAGTTGGGATTGAAAAAAATTGGAACACAAAAAGCTCGTGCAAAATTGGCATCTGTAGCTTGTCGCCACTAGGAACTTAGGTTGCGTTGCATTATCAGGGAGGATTTTCCAAACCAAAAATTTTCATAACTCTTCATTTTTGGTTGAAAAGTCTAGATTATTTTTGTATTTTTCATACCATTTTTTAAATTTTGTACATTTTGGAATAATAACAAAAAAGAGTATATCAACAGTTTCGCTATTGCGATAATGCTAAAGAACCTGAATTTATGACTAATAGTAACGTCGAAAAAATAGACATAGCCGGCCTGAACCCAATCCAAATCAACAAATCGGGCAAAAAAGTAATAAACCTAAAAATTCGCCCATAGGACTTATAGATAAAAATGTAGTTCGTGGATGCGACCTCTAAGCTTCTTTGCGAACTGATTTACGTAAAAAAATATTTAACGCAGATCACATTCGATAAATCAGCATAGGCATATTGATTAGCCTTAATGTTGCAACGTTTATAATTCGGGCAGTGCTTTTTCTGATGCGAAAACAGTAAGGGATGGTTTTGAAGGAAGAATTGCGCGAGCCTCATGGCTGACAGCGTTGATATCTCGGTCAAAGCCCCGCCGACGCATTCGCCACATTTGTCGGAGTTCTAGGGTAGTTCGGCCCTAAAAATCCTAGGTTCAGGTTGCGAGAAGCGTGGATTACCCCTTAAATTAATTGTTCTCAAAATTTACCTATTTTCTGAGGCATACATCCCGATCCTCGAGGTCAACTTCTGGCGTCAAGGCTAGAAAAATCAGGTCATTTGTTCGTTGACTTCATATTTCGTAGATTCTTATCCATCTTGCGACCCTGAATTGCATTCTGATTCCAAGATCCTAGCGAACCTTATCGATGCTTTTTCAACATTGCAGCCTTCTTATAGTTCTTTGTTCGACTGTATTTGGCTCCTGAATTAATAGAGTTATCAAGTACCTTACCATCTGGTATTAAGTATCAATTAGGTATCAATTTTGACAAATTGACAAGCCTGTGACTTTGGTTTTTAGACTATCTGAGATGTAGATACTAAAAAAAATAATAACTGGAACAGATACCTGTCGAGGTAGCTCCGTTTTTGCTCAAAAAACGATTGTTGAGAAGCAACAGGGTGTGTTTTCGGTTTCTCTATTCCATCAAGATTGCATGGTCTCCTTCAAGCATTATCTTCGCTGATGCTCGTTTATAACTTTTCGATCAAAGCTCAAAAAAAGCAATCGAGATCGCCACTTGGCTAAAATTCGTTAGGATATCATTTCTGATGCATTTGTAACTTTTTTATGCTAGATTTGCTATGTAAAATGCTCAAGCTCCAAAATATATACAAGAACGCAAAGGACGTACAGATGCTTTGATTCCATTTCAAATCCATTTCACCCATTCTGGCAACACGAAAAAGATTGTAATGACCGCGTCGGCAAGTTCTTCCAGGTTGTTTTTCAAACTTGCTCAGTTAGCGAAGCGAATGACCAACGATCTTTGTTTATTAGCTCGACTGGGTGGTCGACGTTCCGCGTGACTCCTAAACCAAAATCGTTATTATTTGGCATTTTGCGGATTTTTTTGATTTTGCTTAGCCCCCGCCGGTAGTGTTGGACAGCACCCCAAAGAGAGCACCCCGGGGTGCTTTCCCACCCCGGGGTCTTTTATTTCACCCCGGGGTGCTCTAAAAGCACCCCGGGGTCCTCAAAACCACCCAGGGTGCCCCGAAAGCACCCCGGGGTGGAAATAAAAGCACCCCGGCCGAGAGGGGTGCTCTGGAAAGCACCCCGCCCCAGTGGGTGCTCCAGAAAGCACCCCAGCCCCCCTTGGGTGCCTTTGAGCACCCGGGTGCTTCAGAGCACCCCAGGGGTGCCCTTTGGGGTGCTCTGTGGGGTGCTGTCTGGGGTGCTTTTGCCAATGACCGCAATATATCAACTAGGCTATTTTGATCGAATCAGGAGATGAACATCATTTTCGAGCAGTTCGCACAACCCGGCGCCAATTCGATTGCAACTCATTTGGGGGGGTCGTTGGTAGCATTTCTTCGAGGTTGTTGAACACGACGGATGATTTCGAGACGTTTTTTTCTAACCGCGCTAGCAGCCTGGGCAAAGCTGCTCGAGAGCTAAAACTCGTTGGGCAGATAGAACTTTTCGCGCTCTTTCGAATGGTGCCCTTCGCGATCCAGGATTCGCAGTGCAAAGCGAGATATGATGGTTTTAGTGCGGCGACAACTTCGACAAGTACACCTTTCGGCACTAAACGCTCCCTCTCTGTCCCCCGACGATTTTGGAGAACGGCAAGTTTACCGTTGGAAAGAGCATTCAAAATGCAACCTTCTCAATGGCTTAAAGCAATTCTATCAAGCTTCTTCAGGCTGCTAGCGCGGTTAGAAAAAAACGTCTCGAAATCATCCGCCGGTCCAACAACCTCGAATAAATGCTACCAAACGACCCCCAAATGAGTTGCAATCGAATTGGCGCCGAGTTGTGCGAACTGCTCGAAAATTATGTTCATCTCCTGATTCGATCAAAATAGCCTAGTTGATATATTGCGGTCATTGGCAAAAAGCACCCCAGACAGCACGCCACAGAGCACCCCAAAAGGCACCCCGGAGGCTTCCGAAAGCACCCCGGGGTGCTTTCTAAGGCACCCCAAGGGGGGTTGGGGTGCTTTCTGGAGCACCCCACTGGGGGGCGGGGTGCTTTCCAGAGCACCCCTCTCTCGGCCGGGGGTGCTTTATTTCCACCCCGGGGGTGCTTCCAGGGCACCCCGGGGTGGTTCAGCACCCCGGGGTGCTTTTTAGAGCACCCGGGGTGAAAATAAAAGCACCCGGGGTGGGTAAGCACCCGGGTGCTCTTTGGGGTGCTGTCCAACACTACCCGCCGGTTGGCTTCGAAGGCTAGTATCTCCGCTACCACGGTAGCTACAGGAGCGTAATGTATACCAAAATGTTTGTCTTTGTCTGAGGAGTATTTTGGTATAGTTCACATCCACATTGCACAATGCGGAGCCGAGATACAGAGACAACATGTTGCTTTCGGTTTAAAACTTATTTTGTGGCCCTTTCCAAATTACTAGCCTAGAATTTCGCTGGAAAAATGCTTCACATCGCCAAGAAAAAGGCAGAAGGAACTTACAGACGCCTTTTTTCCTTCCATTTCAAATCCATTTTAACCATTCTGGTGACGCGAAAATAGGTTGTAATGACCGCCGCTCCCAACCTTCCCAGGAGCTGATAACGTTGTCAGTGAGCGAGGCAAATACTTGACGACCTTTGTTGACGACCTTTATTGGGTGGTCGACGTTCCGCTTGACTCCTAAACCAAAATCGTTATTTTCTGGCATTTTGCGGATTTTTTGGTTTATTCTAGCCACACCGGCGTGCCCCCAGCGCTTGTATCTCGACTCCCCATTCGTCTACATGAGTGTAACGTATACCAAAATGTTCTTCTGGCCCTGATGAGTATTTTGGTATACTTTACAACGTCACTGGGTGGTCTGCTGCCTACCCGTCGCTGCGCCTCAGCTGCTCCCCAAATCCGTTTGTGGCAAGAGTCAAATATTCCTCCGGTATCTTCATTAGCACATCATGGTCATCATTCATCATCAATAATTCATCACAGGCGTATTTTTTCTATCAATTACATCCTTCGTCACTTGGTGGTTGATCATTTAGCCCAGGGTTCCGAATGGGACGCGGGTTAAAGCGCAATTCAGCGTAATATTGATTTGAGAGCGTTTCCATTTTATTATCTAAAGCACTATTCATTTTGTTGCTAATGTATTCGTTGCCCGTTTACTTTCAAATTTCGTAATAGCGAAAATCATATCGCCGAAGCTTCAGAATGTCGAAATTTCTTAACTTATGTTTTATAATTTTTTTCATAAGCAAACCACCCGCAAAAAACTCTAATAAGCTCTAAATTCTAAGCAAAAATTCTCAACTGCAATCAAAATTATGAAATTCCTACATTATGATTTTAACATTATCGCAAATCTTATTTTCGTGCTAGAATTAAATAAAATAACTCACTATTTCTTTGATTGCAACAGCTTCAAAATTAGTAGTTGTGTATTCAACGAACGCATAAAAACTTCGCTTCCAATTTTGAGGCGCGTCGTTAGGAATGGGCTTCCAACTCAAAGAGGTTTGTAGCAAGATTTGATATTGCGCCGGCTCAAGCTCAAGCTTGGGTGGAGCACCAAACTTTGTTTTTTTATTCCAAGTTTTCTTGCTCATCGATCGTTTATTAATTCAGATTATTTTCCCCAAGATGCCTGCGAAGACGACTTGTGGCGATAGCCTAAAGTCATCATCGTTTTTCATGTTTTGTTCTAAGCCCCCTTTTAATCAATTTTTATTGCTTATCGACAGTATTAATGCTAGATACCCTTTAAATGCATATCTTTTTGTGAAAAAAAAAAAAATCAAAAAATGGCTTACGAATCCGCGGGGAGCATCGAGTCGTTCCGCGATTCCTCCGTATTGTGGCATTTATTTTCAGATTCTTAAGCTGCCGTACCCGTGCCCTTTACGTCAGTATTTGCGTCGGTTATCATGCTTTTTCATTGATAGAGCGGCCTAAATGGTTCAACTTTAAAGTAAGCTGTACGGGTATACAATTTAATTGCGTAACCATCATTTGTCCATGAAGTCATAGCATGTTGTGCTCTATTGATCAAGGTACGGGTGTCCCTCATCGGCCCGACATGTTGCCTTATGCACACCTTAGGAAATCTTCGATATTTGGTAGAAAATGGGCTTTTGGATAGCTAGCGTAATTTTACAATGATTCCTTACGCTGGAAAAATAAATAGAAAAGGAGAAGGGAAAACAATTTCAGGAGAATTAGTTTTATTTAAAAAAAAATGATACTTTACGATCAGCGCTTTCAAAATCGGCATGTCGACTATTCTCATCTTTTTTGCCACACCGCAATTTGTCCGAGAAGTAAAGGTCCCTTCTCTCAAGAGATGAAACTATATTCTGCGGTAGACTCATTAGATAGATTTTTGAGACAAAACGGGACAAAAATTCCTTTGTTCAAAAGAAACCTGTTTTTTCTTTTTAGCCCAGCCTTGAATATATATTATCGCCAGAACGATGCCCTTGCGCTAGATAAGCATTCTAATTCGTTAGTTCATGCCAAATTGTTATTTTTTGACCATGTACTAACAAAATTAGAAGTAAAAGTAATTAAAAAACTTACCTCAAAAAAACTCCATTTCCATTTTAATCAGTCGTAAAATTATAATCAGTATTTTAAAATGCGGATCACCTCATTAACCCCGACAGCTTGCCGTACGGACAGGTTGATAGTTATTAAATCTTAATCAGAGACCATATTTCCAAAAATTGGCGTTTTCAAAAATGATACCTTGCGCTGAACACTTTCAAAATCGCCATGGTGACTATTTTCTAAATTTCATGTTTTCTCAGCGCCATGTGCCGGGCCATAATAGCCACTCCAGAAAGTGTCCTTCACCCAACATCTAAAGTCATTCTGGATCATTTTGTGGCGGAACGGATTAGGCAATATTTTTGGGACCAAATGGCGCAAATAACGGGTTAAAAAATGTTGTCTGCTTTTTTATTTTTAACCCACCTTTGAATATCTATTAATTCAAATGGTTTTATGCGGCAGGATGAGATCGGCCACGTGCGTTCCGTGCATCCAGGGTTTTCTTTTCCCTCATAGTCAAGTTACGAGGTGGGTGGTTCATACCTTTAGATTATGTCCGTAAACCTGGCGAAGCCCGGGCCCTACAGGGTGTATCAAAAAAAAGTTCCGAAGTTTGTCCCCAATTATCTCGAGAAGGAAAAATATTTCACCGTGCGTTACCATGCCAGAATGCTTAAATATGCTGGGTATGAAGATTTAACACAACTTGATTTTTTCGATTTTTGAGTACGCAACTGTACTCTTGACGCTGGTTACGACCGAAAAATGTGCGTTCTTGAACCGGTGGTGGGAAAATTCTGGTTTTTGGCCTATAAATAGTTGACATTTGTAGAAAAATAATAGCAAAGTCTTAAAATATTTGAAGGTTTAGTTTTTTTTTTACAGGCAAAACAAATTTCCCTATCTTGCCTATTATTACTTTTTAATTAGCAACTCGCTTCAAATTCGCTGCCCATGGCTGAACTTTTGCAGATGGTGTCTCCGAATGATAATCTTTAGCACAACACCAAATTTTACCTGATTCTATGGTATTTTAATATTGCTTGCTAAAACGTGCCCCAGAGGGATACTGTAGTTTTCGTTTTTCGCCTTTTTCTTTTTATTGTAAGCTTCGATTTCGCTAAAAATTTTATCACTGGTAAACATCAGTAAGGGTCACCTATTGGCCAAAGATCGTGGAGTTCTAGCCATATACCTTCCCAAAATATGCAAAAAAACTAATTTTTGAATTTAGCCACGCAAATTTCTAAATATTTGATGCATCGGACTAAAAACTACTATTATTTGTTTTCCTGAAAGATCGAAACTTTTTTATGGTGAAAAGAACGAGAAAACGGCGATTTTCTGTTTTCTACAGTAACCCGCCTAGAGCGCGTTTTAGCATGCCAAGACAAAATGCCATAAAATGCCAATTTTTCCATTCTATAGTGTTCTCTGGGTGATTGTAAGAGAACCTACAAAAAATTACTTGATTCCTGTGGCAAATGACAAAGTTATGAGGGAAAGAGGAAAACCCACCCTGGGGCCCGATTTTGGACCCGACGCCCTGGCTCGAAAAGCGAATTTTTGAAAATGAAAAAGGCACCGGATTTTCGTGGATACAATTAAAGCACGCATCGAATTGTGTATGAGAGCAAAATTCTGGAATGATCTGACTGAAGTTAATGGTTAATTTTGATTTAAAACCCGAAAATAACGTTTTTGAAAAGTCGACTTTGGGGCGCTCTTCTAAATTCGTTTGCCATGAAAAGGTTTTGTATTTGCATGGGTTTTAGTTGACTATCCAAGCTTGGTCTATCCCAGAAAAGTCGGGGCTACTTGAGCTTCGAGAATTTTTTTACGTCGCCTCGAATTCGGGTATATTTGGGCTCTTCATGAATTTCTTTTGAGAGATTGCATGGCCCAATAAATTTGTAAATAGAATTTTAGAACGCGCCCATTAAGTAGTATTAAATACAATTATGACAATAATTCTAGTCGCGCAAATGAATTTTATAGACTGGCACCAAAATCTGCGAAATAGCACGAACCAAGCGTTTTGGAGGCGCTAAAAGGCAACCTTCCAAAGGGGTACGGTAGCTAGAAATTGTCTACATGATAGATGGACCCCAGTCCTACACAACCAAGCAAAGAAAACACCTAGGTTCTATTCGGAACTTTAGGAATATTTTTTCAAAGTTCAGTTTCGAGACCTCGAAAGAATCCATGACCAGGGGGTCGTCGAAAAATTCAAAAATTTTTGGATCTGAAAAAATTCTTTGATGTTTTTGTGCGATTGTATCGAACCCATAGACATGCTAAAACAGCTTATTTTGAGGTCTCCACCATAGGTTTTTGTAATATTCGAAATTTACGAAATTTTTCCATATTAAATTTCAGCACGCTATAACTTGCCAACCAGACCTTCGAAAATTCCAAAATTCCGGATCTGCGTAGTGGCGATCCTTAGGTACCTACACTGTAAAAATTGGAAGTGTTCGACCACCAGCAATCCAAAAAAAGTGCAAACGAAGTTTTGCCGGAACGCACATTTTTCGGGTGTCATTTGTATTGATACGTCGCCAAAAATCGAAAAAATCAAGTTGTGTTAAATCTTCATACCCAGCATATTTAAGCATTCTGGCATGGTAACGCACGGTGAAATATATTTCCTTCTCGAGATAATTGGGGACAAACTTCGGAACTTTTTTTTGATACACCCTGTATATAAACACTCTAATTTGGAATTCCATGGCCAATTCTTATATTTTGAGCGTGCACTAACAAAATTGAAATAAAGACAAAATTGAAAACCATACCTAAAAACTCCATTTCCATTTTAATCGATTGTAAAAATCGAAGCAGGTTACGTATGGTTTCTGCATTACGATAAGGTTTTTCATTACCTGGTGTGTAAAGCTTGAATTAAGCTATAGTTCAAATACGGAAGCCAAATTCATAGTTCCATTTCAACAGTCGTAGAAATCGAAACAAGTTGCGCTCTTTCCATGAAAAGGACGGGGGTTTCTTCATGAACCCGATATTTTGGAAAAATCGCCCATGTTGAGGCGGAGACCTGAAAAAAACGCACAATCATCATATTTACAAAATAATAAAAGATATGTGAGAGGGAATACGACGTAAAAAATCTTATACCCTTAAGCCAGTTTTCTGCACTCCCTTATCAGTGATGACCAGCAAAATGACAGTTTTGACAGGCAAGAAACGAGAGAAAAAAAGTGCAATCTGTGAATTCAGGCGTCGTCAGGATTTTTAGTGAGGTTTATATTTTTTTATTAAACTCGTTTAAAATTTTCTGAAGTTAATAGAAACAAAGAAAAATCACCACACACCTGATTAACAGAAATCGCACATTTTCGGGCGCAACTCTGGGCGTACGATACCTAGCTAAGGTACCCTGCCCCTTTATTTCCTATTTTATATGAATAAATTGTATTTTAGATTTTGGTGTAATCACTATGTTTTTGTTCAGCTTTCTGCAATCCATAAAATTCCATCAAAATTCCTTTATTTTTTTATGACCAGGGCATACCATCGATTCGATCACAAGCACGAGAATTCGAGTTGCAGAAAAAGCAAAAGAAGATGAGGGATTAGGCTTAGGCTTCGGCTTAAGCTTACAAGGAGTCGCTTTTAGGTGCTTTTGGAGTTTCGGGACGGGACTGAGCTAGTTCGATAGAGAAAAAAATTCTGAGCAACATACCGTTTTCAAAAAGTGCTGATCGATAAAGCTGTTTTAGAAAATTTAATTTAAAGTTCGCGCTTTTTTCTAGTTTTCGGGTCCATTTCCTCGGTGCACGTCGTTTTCGGGGCTGGGCAGTAGTGTTGGACAGCACCCCAAAGAGAGCACCCCGGGGTGCTTTTTTTCCCACCCCGGGGTGCTTTTATTTTCACCCCGGGGTGCTCTAAAAAGCACCCAGGGTGCTAAACCACCCGGGGTGCCCCGAAAGCACCCCGGGGTGGAAATAAAAGCACCCCGGCCGAGAGGGGTGCTCTGGAAAGCACCCCGCCCCCCAGTGGGGTGCTCCAGAAAGCACCCCAGCCCCCCTTGGGGTGCCTTAGAAAGCACCCCGGGTGCTTTCGGAAGCACCCCAGGGTGCCTTTTGGGGTGCTCTGTGGGGTGCTGTCTGGGGTGCTTTTTGCCAATGACCGCAATATATCAACTAGGCTATTTTGATCGAATCAGGAGATGAACATCATTTTCGAGCAGTTCGCACAACTCGGCGCCAATTCGATTGCAACTCATTTGGGGGTCGTTTGGTAGCATTTCTTCGAGGTTGTTGAACACGGCGGATGATTTCGAGACGTTTTTTTCTAACCGCGCTAGCAGCCTGGGCAAAGCTGCTCGAGAGCTAAAACTCGTTGGGCAGATAGAACTTTTCGCGCTCTTTCGAATGGTGCCCTTCGCGATCCAGGATTCGCAGTGCAAAGCGAGATATGATGGTTTTAGTGCGGCGACAACTTCGACAAGTACACCTTTCGGCACTAAAATCGCGAACGTCTCGAAATCATCCGCCGTGTTCAACAACCTCGAATAAATGCTACCAAACGACCCCCAAATGAGTTGCAATCGAATTGGCGCCGAGTTGTGCGGAACTGCTCGAAAATTATGTTCATCTCTGATTCGATCAAAATAGCCTAGTTGATATATTGCGGTCATTGCCAAAAAGCACCCCAGACAGCACGCCACAGAGCACCCCAAAAGGCACCCCTGGGGTGCTTCCGAAAGCACCCCGGGGTGCTTTCTAAGGCACCCCAAGGGGGGTTGGGGTGCTTCTGAGCACCCCACTGGGGGCGGGGTGCCTTTCAGAGCACCCTCTCTCGGCCGGGTGCTTATTTCCACCCCGGGGTGCTTTTCGGGGCACCCCGGTGAGTTTCGAGCACCCCGGGTGCTTTTTAGAGCACCCGGGGTGAAAATAAAGCACCCTGGGGTGAAAAGCACCCCGGGGTGCTCTCTTTGGGGTGCTGTCCAACACTACTGGGCAGGGCGCCATTCGTAACCCTCCGCCAATGCCTCCATCACAGGTTGCATTGGCGTATTGGTAGCGCGCTTGCCTACCAACTTTTTAACATATTTTTGCCTCGGGTTCGAATCTTCGCGCTCGCTAACCCTTTGCTTTTTGGTTCTTGAGCCCGTTATCGTTGCATAAAATTTTAATTAGCAAAAAAGCAAAGAGTTAACGATAAATAAGAATCGAACTTGTGGTAAAAGGTCAAAAATAAATTCGTAGGCCAACGCACTAGCCACTTGGCCATGCCCAGGACGAGATCCCATGCGCGTGACGTCCTCATGTGGCGGGGGCGATCGACCGCCGCAAATAACCTCAAATCACCACAAGGGTCCTGACACCGGGAACATTTTTAATTAAATTAAATTTTCTAAAACAGCTTTATCGATCAGCACTTTTTGAAAACGGGATGTTGATCAGAATTTTTTTCTCTATCGAACTAGCTAGGTCCCGTCCAGAAACTCCAAATGCACCTAAAAACGACTCCTTGTTAGGCTTGGCCTAGGCTTAGACTCAGGCTTAGGCTTAGGCTTAGGCTTAGACTTTCAAGAAGAAGCGGCAGGCATGAAAACCAAAGAGTAAATTAAGAAATAGGCAATATTTGGTGTGTGGGGCTAGGGCAATGTTTAGAAAGCACAGACCGCAATACCATAGTCGAGGTGGGGGACAAGGCGATGTGGGTGTAAGGTATCAAAAAATACCTTCAAAATAGAAAATGCAAAAGGCAATACCAAAATATAGCTATGTACAACTACTACACGACGCGCCTATGTACACTGGGAAAAGGAGGTGTGGAGGTGAATTACATAAGTTGATTATAACCTGAGCACTGGGCAGAGGGAGAGAGAGAGAGGAGAGAGAGAGAGAGAGAGAGAGAGTGAACTGGCACCCTCAATTTAAATGGCATATCCTGGGTTGGAGAAGATCAAGCCGCGCGCCCGGGCGACGGCTTGAAGACGGAGGTAGTCGAGCTGGTTGACCGGCTAAAAATCATCATTTTTCACCCGATTCTTGCCATTTTTGGCACCTGAAAACCGTATCACGCCCAAGGCGACGATAGGCACCCGCGCGGCGCGTGCGCGCAGCGCCCTACGTGCTTTTTGCTCTGATCGGCGAACCGGGAGCCTAAAACGAAAGTTTTCTAGCTAGAAATTTGCTGCTAGATCTGCTATCTTCGGCGCTTTAGGGAGCTGAATTCCTCAAAAACCATTGTTAGCCTGCCCTGACCGTACCAAAAAAATTAAGATGTGTCTGAAACGCTAAAACAATTTTTTAAGAAGAATAAATCAAAAAACGCAAAACCCACCTTTTTCTTATGACCCGAGTCGAGTTGAGGTATCGGTGTTGAGCGGTGGCCGCCGACGCCGTTGGCGCTGAGGTGGGCGGCGCGTTGCGGCCGTGCGCGGCGGCTGTCGGCGCAGTGGATGAGGTTGGCGGTGAAGACGCGGAGCTGTAAAAGTAATACTTGTAATTGCAACTATCCCGCAGCGTAAGTACACTTTGGTATGGCAGTGTTACGTTGCGGTGTCATACGCTACGTTACTGTACGTCACCGTGCGCAAATTACGCTAGGCTACGTCGTGGTACATACCGTACCTCTTGGCTAGGGTGTGGTACATCCCGGCACGTTAAGATACGACACGATACTTACATGCTTGTCATCCCCAACGCTGATCATCATCGCGGTATCGCACGGACTCCATCGTACCGAGTTGACGACGCCTCGATGGATATCGTCAAGCTTCGCGACCGGCTTGGCCGAGTCGGCGCTCCACATGGAGAGGGTGCCATCTGAAAGGAAATGTTGAAGTTGGTCTCTCTCTCGCATTCGCTCTCTCCCTCTCTCACCCTCCCGCTCTCGCTCGTTCTCACCTTGCGCTCCACAGCTAAAATACGCATCTCCAGGGCCACCCCAGCTTGGCTGCACAATTTTCCGGCCGTAATCGGCGCCAACGAAGCTGCGCATCAACGTACTGGTGTGCAGGTCCCACAATCGGAGGCCGTTGGATTGCGTGGCAAGTAGAGCGTATCTAAAAGTATATTTTTCTACTTGAAAATCGTTCAAAACGCACCTCTCATTAGCATGAACCGCAATGCTCAATATCGCCGACTCCTCGGTGATGAGCACCTTCATTTGTCGGGTGTGGAAGTCAAACTGCCGGATCTTGTTCTGGCAATCCGCCAACAGGGACTCAACGCTGTCCCGTAGCGTGTGAATCCAGTTTATTCTGATCCCGTCGTTCACCCAGACACATTGGCCCATTTCGGGGAGTGAGAGGTCCTGAAAATGAGTGATTTTTAGGAGTCTAGGCTAGTTTTAGAGGATTTAGTTACGTTCCGCTACGCTTTCTGAGGTTCTAGCGATTTTTCGGAAATTATTTAGCTTCTTGAAACCTTAATTTGATTCCGGAAAGTTTCATTAGTTGCTGGCAACATGGCTTTAAAGTTTTTGCGAAACTTTTTCCGGCGATTCCGGTCATTTCCTGCTGATTTCCGGCAGATTTCGGAGGGTTTCCGATATCTATCAGAAGATCGTTATTTTCCAGATGCATCTGGCCAGTTTAAGATTCTAAGTTTACGTTTCCGGCAAGTATCGCAGGCTTTCAGGAACCCTTGCTCGTCTCTGGAAAGTACCGTAATTTCCGGACATCCCCTAACGTTTCCAGCGTGCTTCCGGAAACCGAATCTGATCTATTCCAAGGCCTTCAAACGCACGAAAACCCACCAAAAAGTGCAGCTGGCCATGTCTATTCCCTGCTATGATCTGATGTTTCCCGTTCTTCGTAAAAGCCAGCGCGGTGTAGGGCGGACAGTTCTGAGAAGGCGAACCCCGGATCTTCCGGAACGGCAGGCAATTGTTGTCGGTGCAGTAGACCCAGGCCTGTAAAAAAATTAGATATCGGCACATCTGTAGTCAATGTCCTCAAAGAATCTCTGCTAGTTGGCACCCGGCGTCTGAGCTTCCACCCTAAAAATGAGGTAAATTTCTTACATCTCCATCTCTATTTCTGTCTTGTCCATTGACCGCCACAAATCGGCTATCGTGACTCCAGGAGATGCAGAAGACGTCTGAAGCCGCAGTACGGTCTAGATCATCATCCGCATGTAGGTCCATGTTGTGGCGGATTAGCACGGGATCGCCGAGTTTTCTGGAGCGTTGATCCACCTGGAAATCAGGAATTAGAGAGAGAGAGAGAGAGAGAGAGAGAGAGAGAGAGAGAGAGGGAGAGCGCGCGCGCGAGAACGAGAGCGAATCTCTATAAAAACCAACCTGCCAGATGATAACTTCTCCATTCTTCGACCCGCTGGCCACCTTGCTGCCGTCGGGCGAAAATTCGACTACGTAGATCTCGCTGGTGTGTTTTTTCAAGATCTGGAACCCGTAATTTGCATAATCTACAGGATAGCCTTTGCTCGAATCAAAACTTTATTTTTTAGGAAAATTGTGGATTTTGAGCAATTTTTGGAACCAAATAAAAAGCTTAGTCTTCCGAGCCTCTGAAAGCTCCAAACGAATATTTTTCACCAACCTGATGCGCCTTAAACAACGGCTTATTGGCCTCGGTGCAGTCATGATTCCGGAAAATCGAATCGTCAGCCATCTTTACATGATCACCATCGAAGTGGAGCCGACACTTTCCGACTTGGTATTTGAAGGCTAAAAATACAGAAATTAAAAAGCTTGCTAAATTTTCTAAATTTTTGATGTCGAAATTTGAGTCACCTCTGTCTATAAGCAAGACTTACCTTGATCCGTCAGCTGCTCCAATCGCTTGCAGGGCAACATGTAGGCCGGGTCGAGCTGTTTTTGGACCCGTATGGCGAGGCGACGACGCCAATGTGCGTCTCTGGAGCTAAACATCATAATTTGATGGTGGATGGATCTTTTTTTAACAGATTCCTGTTTCATATCAACTCCAATCTGACGTCATCTACTTAGAAAGTGGGGTGAACCCTAGAAAATGACATGGAATGCCGGCAAAATTTTATCCTCCCAGTCCCTTTAGAGCTTTTTATGTATTTTAAATCATCGATATAGGCAATCTCTAAAACCCACTCAAACTTCTTGATCTCCGGGTGCTTGCCCAGCTCATTTGCATCAGCAAAGAGCATCCCGACAAGTTCGGTTCGTCTCGTCCTCAGCGAGCGTTTATTCGGGTACTCCTCCCGCATCAGTTTCATAGCCAATGTGTTCTAAAACAACATAGAATTTTTATTCCGAAACCCCACCTCTCCCTTGCTAAGCAACTCGAAGAACTTCTCCTCGAGTATGATTAGCTTGGCCGTTTCGAGCTCGTGGGGACTCAGGAATTGGTAGGACTTCTCAAGTACGGACAGCGCCTCGTTCCAGTGGCCGCGCATTATCTGAAAAACACTGAATAAGTATAATATTCCTTTATTTAATAGTTGTGATAATTGCCAATGATTATAGCGTATTTTTATGCCGTAACCGACACGATGTGCCATGCCTACCTACCGTAACCGGTTAGATCCGTTTAGTGTCGTAAACGATTAGACCAGATTTTCATTTCCCAATCGATTAGTTTTTTATGTAGTAAGTGATTACACTCGATATTCCTATCGTAACCAGTTTGTTCTTATTTTATTTCGTGGGTCGCTAAAGCGTGTTTTCATATCATAACGGATTCGAGCTTTTCTATGTCGAAAGCGATTAGACCTGGAATTTGGATAAAATGCTAATGTTAAATCAAAAACGTTTTCTATACTAATTTTATTTTTAAAGCGTAACTTTAATTACCCCTATTATTCCATTACACTCCGACTTACAGCCTCTCGTAGTCGCACGGCCCTCGCGTTCTCCACCTTGCACCCGCTCTCTTCGACCAGCGACTCCACGGACTCACTATCGGGGAGAAAATTAGATTACGCCCTTTCTTTCTGGTCTTACTGTAGTCCCAAATCCCGGAGATACTGTGCGATCAATCGGATCGTATTCTGTTGACGCCGATTAAGAGCTGGATGTGGTTTTGACTGGCCATTTCGGCCGTCAGAGGTGGACGGGGTCGACCCGGAGGGGGATTCCTAGAAAATATAACTTGAAACTGCACGCATACTAATAGTTTTTGCTCTTAGTTTGTTTTAAGTGTCAAAAACCTTAGAATTCAGGTTTTTAAAGATAAAAATAGCAAAAGATAGTACCTTCAAGGATGACTCCTTCAGCCGCTGGGCCACGGTGCGGGCGCCGCCGGGTGGCGGGCTCAGCGTGCATTGCATTCTGGAAATACAGAAACTAAACAATTTCAGGCGTTTAGAAAACATTATATGTATCGTAAATTTCAATAGCGTAATTTATAAGACCAAAACCTCGATTTTACAAGTGGTAAACCCTCAAAAAATTGACATTATTGTCGAGAAAGTCATTATTGTTCTAAGCATGTTGAAAACTAGGAAATATGAATTTTACTACAACCAAGGTTAAAAACCAATAAAACCAGCACGAAATTGATTCTCACAAATCTTTTATGGAAGTGGGAAGTGAGAACTACCCCGCTCTTGGTCACGCGAAGCAAAAGTGCAGCCCCCGGGGCCGAGGAGGGCACGTAGAAAAAGGGAGAAAAAATTGATTACCCATAAAAAGCAGTAAGAGTAGCCAGTAAAATGTAAAAAGCGGTAGTTGAAAACGTAGAAAACAAGCTGTTAAAATTTCTGAAGGAAAATTATCCATTTTTTACCTTAAGCCCGGAATTCCGTCGTATTCGCAAAAATCAAAAAATATAAAATTAGACTCGCTAGGAATACGGCAACATAAGTTAACTTTGCTATATAAAAATATACAAAAATATGCATAAAACTGGCGCCATGCCACATAAAAAAAATTTTTAAGGTTAAACAATTTATTTAGTTTTGTAACAACAAGTTTTTTCGGAAATTAACTCGCAAAGATCGAATTTCAAGTACATTTGGTGTTTCTATATTTTTATAGCGAAGTTTTCAGCACGGCATAAGATGGCAAAAGCTATTCTAAACCCCCAAAATGTCCCATGCCAATTCGACCAGCCCAAAAAAGCGCGTGACCAGGCGGACGGCGGTGGTGTGGCTTATTTGTGTGCGGCTTGTGCGGCTATTTTTCAGCCCTGCGGTGAGGCGAACACGGGAGCTAGAGAAAGGGAGAGAGAGCGAGAGAGAGAGAGAGAGAGAGAGAGAGAGAGAGAGAGGGAGGAAGCAGAGAAAGACAAAGAGGGCAAAAATATCTGGGAGGACCCCGAGGGGGCAGCACTAAAGCTCTCGACTGGGGATGCGGTAAACAAATCGAATGTCATCAGCGTGGAATTGTTGGTTTTTAGCTTCTATTTTATCTGTGAATGCAGCGCTATCTCGTTTCCGTATCCCAATATTCCAATCTTTTAGATGCAGACTCATCAAAAATCATGAAAATTTGTGGTAAACGCGATAAAAATTCTATTAGAATCGTAAAAATCTAGTTTTTTTGTTTTTATTCGCTTTTTATGCAAAATACAGATCGGGCGCATGATATAAATTTGTTTGGATACGAAAAATATTCCAAAATGTTAGAAAAAATACATAGAAATCCATTAAAAAGCGTAAAAAAATCACGTCTACGATTTGCATGACGTAATCAGATAGATTTCCGATATTTTTAGACTCCAAACTACAGAACTACCGAGACAATGCCTAATTACCACCTCCATAACCCAAACAAACAACCCGCATCCTCCGGTTAGCCCCGGCAATATTTTCGATGGGAAATCGATGGTGTGGCAGGTCTGGGTGGAGGGTTGCGGGAGAGAGCGAAATCGGGAGAGAGAGGGAGTGCCAGGAGAGCGAGAGAGAGAGAGAGAAATGACGAGCAACACACACATACGAAAAGGGGAGGCGAAGAAGACGAGCAGATAGACACAACCCGGTCAGCTGAGCCAGCCAGCACCGGTGTGGGAAGGGGCTGGTGGAAAATCCGCGTGACGCCTATCGACCCCTAGATTAGGGGGTACCGGTACGGTTTATGGGCCTTGAAGTGGGTCAGATTAAAAGGAAGGCTTCTGGATATAATTAGCATTTTTAGAAAGTTTAATCTAGATTTTCGGAGCTTTAAAAGTTCAAAAAACTCAAAAAGCTAAATTTTTACTACGCTTCCCCGTCTGTTGGCGCTCATTAAAAGTTTATGACGCGGGTATGGCTCTCTAAAGGAGCAGCGCGCTATAACGCCACGTATCTACTACTTTAATGATGAAAAAATACGTCTGACTCCTACTTACACTCATTAACAGTCTATATAAATGGTCTTCGGGTTTTTAAGGCCGGAATTAAAAATACTCGCTCAAAACCCCCGTGAAGTGTATATATTACCACATTAAAAACTTTTTATAAACAGCAACTACGCTCTTGAACCATGTATGTCAAAACTCTACCGTACCTCAACTTCTTGGCGAGCGGTGGCCCGGAGAGGTCGCCCTCACTCCCAGCGAGCCCCTCGAGCAGCTCCACGGCGGGCGGACGACGGCCGGAAATCTGGAAAAAATCGATTGAGAGGTATTGGATTGATTTTTAGAGATGCTACTTAACGTAACGTACGTTTCATTCGTAAATCCGTTTCTTGACGGAATTTAAGGTTATTTTTGGAGGCATCACGAAGCTATGTTTTAATATGTAAGCATTCTAAGCGTTTAACTTAAAATAATTTCGCGATGATAATTTACTTAAGGTGGTATAAGCCTTCAGACTTCAGACTCTTAAAAGATTGACTAGTTTAGACTTCTTTTTGCATACACGCCATTTCTTAAGTCGTTGTCTGTAAGTACGATTCCTTAAGAATGAATAAGTGTAACGCCGCCCGGTGCGGTGCACGAATGGCTGTCCGAATGCTCTGCGGGAAGACCCGAAAAGAAGTCGTCGGAAGACGTTTGTGGGTATCGACACGTAGCGGGTGTGTGAGGGTGGGTAGTTGCGGGTCGCTTCTTTGCCGGGAATCTGCGGACACACACGTGATGTGTGTATGTCTCTTCCCCCTTCTACCCCTCGGATGGCATAGCATGGACTCTGGGCCTAGTGTGGCGACAACACCAACGATTTCACTACCCCTACCAAGTGACAACCCAGGCGGATGGGATAGGGTGAAAATACGGTAGATGGGGCTGGAGATACAGGTTTCATTAAGGAACAAACAGTTGGAAAATTTAATTCGGTGGAAGTTCGCAAAAATACTTCGAAAACGTTTGAAGGGATGGTGTCAGCGAGCTAACGGCTTTAGGTAAGCTATGAATGTAACCCTGGCTCCCACTTCTTGCGTTTCTTAAAGATTTTCTCAAAAATGCAACTGGCGTTATCCTTGAAAAAACGCAAAATTCATAATTTTCGTAGATACTCCCCGAATTCAAGATCTCAAAAATTAGAAAAACAGGTCAGAAAAAGTGTCAACATTTTGCAGAGTGTATGTCATCACTGCTTAAAATTCCTGGAGTTTTGAATTGGCTCTCTTTTCTCCATAACTTTTATCGATTCTCCAAAAAAAATCTAGCCTCTATCTCTTTAAAGCATCGCTAAAGCTCAAAATCCCATAAACAAAATCATTAATGCACCGATATCGCCAGCAGGTTAGCTTTTTTCGACTTTCCCGACCTATTTAAAAGTTACTTCCTCCTCCCGGGTATCAGACTACTACTTCTCACTACTCTGTACATCTTACAACACGTACTGCATACAGTAACGCGAACTGCAAAAGTCACATGATCCGGGTGGGGGTAAGGGGATTCGATTTTCCGGGGCGACACCAAAAATAGGCGCGGCGCGGCAATAAATCGTGTCCGCGCTGACGACCCAGGTTCTGACCGGGTGCCGCCCCGATCAATAGCAAAAAAGGAGCATGACATAGGAAAATAAGCTTAATAGTGAAAAACGACAAGATCTTGTATAGTAACCTTCAAGAAAAATCGATAATTCGTGCCTGAAATAGCTAAACAAAGCTAAACCCAAAAAAGTAGATTTTTTGTCGTTTTAGCACTTCAAACTTTACATAGAGTTCAATTAATCATTACATAGACTCAACTGATTAGCATCGAAATTAAGCCGGAAACTTTATTAAAATCCATATTTTTGTAAAAATTCGATTAATCGATGCAATCCAAATTAGACAAGCGCTTCGAATTACTCGATTTAAAGTATAAAAAAACGCTAGAATATATGTTAATTCCAAACAAAAACATTCTTGAAATACCTGAGAGTTGATAAGATCTCACTTTTGTGTAAAAATTCGCATTTTACAAACTTCACGTAATTTCCACCTTAAACTCTACCGAAATTACAAGAGGAACAGCTCAAAAATAACATTCAAATTATTCCGATTTTTAAATGTTATCCAAAACCGCGAAAAAGTCCCCAAAAAATTCTGAAAATCCAATTTTCGCGATTTTCCAACTTTTCCACCCTCTCTCACCTTCGCTTGGGTCGGGGAAGTGCGGTGGGTTCACTTCCCTCTAGGCAGTAGTATACTGTAATATAGGTATCAAATCAAGTAGGGGGAAAATTGAGGGGTCCGGGCCGGGGCAGTCGGCTTAAAAATGGCCGAGGCGAAGAAGAAGGGGGGCAGCAGCAGGCAGGGCAGCCAGGACGAGGGGCACGGATGGGGGTCTCGTGAGGCCGGGTTGTCTTTCCCTCTCGCTCTCTCTCTCCGTCTCTCTATCCCTCTCTCTGTCTCTCTCTCTCCTCTCCACTCTCTCGCCTAGGCTGTGTGCAGTATGTGTTGTGTGGATGTGGCCGGGGTAGCGGGGAGAGAGCGCTGGCTTTTGGAGAGGCGAGAGAGTGAGGGGAGGAGAGAGAGGCTAGAGCGTGAGAGGGACAGAGAAAGTGGCTAGAGAGAAAGAGAAGAATCAGCTGAGTGCACGACTAGGGTGGGTGGAGCGGCTGGGAGGAGGTTTGCGAGAACAAAGACCGACTAGAGGCATTTGCGATGGATCAGCTGGAGAGAGGGGAGAGAGAGAGAGAGAGAGAGAGAGAGAGAGATGGGGGGCGAAAGAGGGAGATTGAACATGTGAAAGTCAGTAAGCTATGTAAGACCAGTAGAAGCATTTTGCCTGTGCTAAGTAAGCGCTCGATAAGCTTGCGGCTTGGTAAACGGAACCCTTTGGATGCATTTGCAAGGAAAGAAAGAGCGAGAGAGAGAGAGAGAGAGAGAGAGAGACTGCTGGAAAATTAACGTATCGACAAATTTGGGTAAGCTAACCTAATTTTCCGTGCATTTTAAAGGGATTTGGAAGGCATAGCGGCCAATTGTCATAAAACGCCAGATTTCCTCTGAAAAATCATTTCCTGACTTTCTAGTCCCTTTAAAACCGGCACCCACTTTCCGAAGATCACAGAAGACCTCAGACAGAGATAGGTATATCGGAGAGAGAGAGAGAGAGAGAGAGAGAAAGAGAGATAGAGGGCGCGAGAAAGAGAGAGAGTGAGGGAGGCAGGGAGGGAGAGGGAGAGAGATAAAGAGAAAGTGACAGAGAGAGCTAGAAATGCTAGAGATAACTAAAGATAGTTAGGGATCGCTAGTTAGGTTAGGAGAAGCGAGCCTCTCATTAATGCGCTTAATATCCTCCTCTCCAAAAACCAATTTCTCGTGAAGCCAATGCAAGACGGGGGGCAGAACGATGTTGTTGAAAAAGCCCATCGAAGCTTCTTCTTTCTTGAGCGAGACACTAGGGGCCAGACAGTGGTGAGAGAGTCCCCTAAAGCGGAGACCCCAGAAAATCGAACGATGGCCGAGAAAAGAGGGAAGAGAGCGGGCTAGAGCGCAGACATCCGGCGAGACAGCTAGTAGGGGCAGGGAGCCACTCGGCTAGTCAATCTTGATGGGGCAGAGCCCTGGGAGAATCGGTCTCAAATTTCGGAGTGGAAATTACCTATTTTTGAAAATGGTAATATTCTAGGTAACGGGCTAGAAAGCTAGCCTTGTTCGACGGAAATCGAGTACCATTACTGCTCTTTATCGAGCAGAATTTAACTTTTAAATGCAGATTTTTGATCGGTTGTGAGGTTTAAAAACAGTTTAGAGGAAACGGAGTCGTATTCGCAAAAATGAGGTTTTGCAATGGAGGAATTGTCAAATACCATACGTATCATCACATCTTGAACAGGCAGATAGAAAGTGATTGAAGACCTTTTTTAAGCAAACATTAATAAGACGTGCGTTTTAAGTCCCTTTCTTAGTATTATAACCCAAATCCCGTGTGAATTTCCTCAGTCGCTAGTTGTGTAATGTTCACCCGGAAGCCCTCTATTGTGTTTCGCCGCTACGTCCCGAATATGAGTCAGACGCTTGGAAATAGCTTTGTTTGACACAGTTTTGGCTACGATGCTAAATAAAAAAACTAGAAACTAGGCTGCACTGTAAAAAAATCGGGAATTCAAAGTACAACACCCACCTGGCCGGAACCTGATCGATTTCGTTTTCGCGTTTCTCGTTTATCCATACTTCTCTTCTGCAAAAAAAAAAGTTAATCAGAAAGTTTCACTTGCGGTCTAACGGAAAACAAAAGTTTAATACTAAGAACGTGAAAAAGAAGAAGCATTAACAATTTATACTGTGAAAAAGAAGAATAATATTAAGTTAGAAAAACGGATCCATAGAAAAGCTCTTCTTAAATAATTCTAGAAAAGCGCTAAAATATAACGAGGCATAAAAGTTGGCATCTCATAGACAACTGAAAAGCAGAGGTATTGATTCCCGCAATCGTATACATTTTTGCGTGGAATCGCGTCGGGGTCCAGGGCGAGCCAGCCCGACAAAAAATGGCCGAGGGTCTGTGTGTGTCTGGCCCCCCTTGGAGCCGCCGTGGGAAAAGCCGATGCTTTTTGGGGGTGTTGAGGGTCGATATGCACGTAGGTAAATAATCCGAAAATACCTTCAGGAATAGGCAATTATCTCGGAATATTTGATGCAGGCGTCACTTATCAAAGTAAAAATTCGGGTTTGCGAATTTTCAAAACATGAAAATCAACAACAATTTCTGCGTGAGCAGAGGCGTCATATAGAATACTGTGTAAATTTTAGAAAACAAACAGGTCTGGAGCAAAAACACACGAAGATTTGCAGAGGTTAGAAGTGAACAAAACACCTTGTAAAGTGCATCAGTCCTCTAGTATCGATTAACGCCTTCAAACCCCAGGCAAAGTCCGTAATTTATCCTTGATTACATGTAAATCGTTTTCAAAAAGCCTTCTGCGTTTTCGAATTTTTATTGAGGTAAACCCACTGCCTGCGAAAAAAGAAAAACCGCACAGTTATTGACACTAACTAGCATAAAAAAGCTTCCTCGGTTTTTAAAAAAAATGGAGATATGTAGAAAAGTCGTATGAAGAGGAGTAGAAAAACTATTCGTACTATTTAAATGGAGAAAATCGTGGAGATCTCTAGACCCCATCCAGTCACTAAATTCGTCCTAAAAACACCACGAACTTGACCATCATTAGCATATAAATTAGCATATAAATTTCTCCGTATTAAAATTTTGAAAGCCAGGTAGTCAAGAAAAAGCGTCAATTTAACTATACAAAAGCTGAAAAATCATATTAGAGAAAATTCAACACAATTGTGAGGCATCTGGATTATCGGATTCCCCGCGCCCCGCCACTAAACCCGGCCTAAAAAATAATGTCCCTCACAGCCCGGGGGAAATACAGTATCACATCAAGTTGAGTATCAGCCCATTGGAGCCAATTTCCCAATCCAGCCGCCCGGGCCGATCGTTTCGGGGGATGAACGAGGCTTGTTGGCTGGGGTGGTTGCGGGGTAGTGGAGGTGGTTGGATGGGACAAGATGCAACACACCCAGCACATGTACAGACATACAGACTGACCCTGTCCCCTCCCTTCTTCCATCGATTTCGAGTGCTTTTCCGGGCTTTACCAGCTGGGCCCCAGGGGGAAGATAGTACGGGACAATACTGACAGTTTTAGAGCCGACTTTTGAGAGAAATTTGAAGGGGAGATTGTTAGTTCGTATCCAGAAACCAAAAATGTCTTAAAAAACGGTTGCCTCAATTTTGCTCTAGTTTTTGAGTTTTTTTTTTTGGCTATTAAAATTCGTCAAATCGGCGCTGATATATCCAAATTCAGCCCGGAAAACCTCATCAAAACCGCAAACATCAGAAATATCGAGATTTTTTCCGAGTCGTAGATGGTTAAATAAGAGTAAAAGACAACTTATGGAACCCAAAAAAACATTGAAAAAGGCGCAAAATGGAGATTTCCTCACAATCGTTCCCTAAAAACCCAAAAAAGCCTACGACACTCGGGATTCCCAAGCCGTCTCCGATCCAAGTACTAACCGAGCCCAACGTTGCTTAACTTGGCAGATCGGACGGGATGCCGTGCTTTCAACGTGGTATGGTCGTAGGCGAGAACGATAGGGGGAAGCAAAGGATTTGTGCCGTGGGTCTGAAGCTGCAGTTCTGGAGAGCCCAATAAGTTATCATGCAACCAACTTTCGGAAACGATACCTAGGTAACGTTAAAGCAATCGGTACAAGTAAAAATACAAAATAATGTTATAGATACACAATCCAGAGCCCAAAATCAGGAATTCAAGGAGCCAACACTCGGCCGCCGCAACACCGCCCTGAAAGAAGGATCGGCTTCTGCGTGGGGGTTGTGCCCTGGGGGCAATAGTCCATTTTCGGGTGGAGGGCCACCGCCTCGGCGGGCCCTCTATTGGACACAACTGGGCTACACGAGGCCACTACCCTTCATCCTCCCGGCACAACCACTGACCGACCCGGGCGGCTAATGCCTAATTGAGGAAATCCGGTGAGGGGATGGATGGGTTCGGATCAGAAAGACACAAGATTCTAATAAATTCGTATAAAATGCTCTTTTTTTATCACATTTTGTTGGAGGGACCAGCGATTTTTCCTTCCAAAATCCAGAAAAATTTTTGCGTTGAAATACCTTTAATAAAAGTACAATTTTATTAATTTTCATTTGAGGCAATAAAGATTGTTGTAATCACCTTACTTAATTTTTAAAATACCTTTGAGCAACCTAAATAAATTCTGTTTTGGTGTTCTTCTGAATTACAGTGTAAAAATCGTTGAAAAACTACGAAGTGCCGTAATACACAGCTAATTGTAAGGGTTAGAGATAAAAAATATGTTTAAAGGATGTGAAAAGGAAATTTTTGAAACGTTTTGGTCCTTTTTCAGCTGTTTTCATTCCTGTAGCCCTAAAATGCGATAAATGTGTAGGAATATAAAATTTTATGAACAAGAAATATTTGGAAAATCGTTTTTATCAAAAACACTCTCGCAGGTTAGTCAGAAAGTAAGAAACATGATCCTCTAGCAACGACTATCACTCCGAATCCGCCGCCATCCTGCCCCCAATCAGTCATCCCCTGTCGATCATATACGGATATCATTTCCGGCACGGGTCAATGCCGCTAGGGGGACATGATACCATTCAGTCGTTATAGATCAGGATTGATGGTTAGAGGAGATGGGGTTCGGGTTTAGCAGCACTTCGGAATCGCCGTGAATCAAAGACGGCTAAAAAGCCACGTTTTTTCGCCAGCACCTCACAAGGGAACCACCTAAGGTCAAGGTGGCGATTCGTTATGGGACCCAGCTTATTTTGTGCAAAATTTTTTGCTGATTTCGAATCCGCTTTTATTTTTTGCTAAATAGCCCAATTTAAAAAGTTATAGCGTTTCAAAGTTCCATTTTTTCCCAAATTTTCGAACTTCAAAGTCATTTATCTTGCCTTTCCCGTCTGATTCCTCAAAAACGAATATCGCCATCGTATTCAGAAAAATTTTCTTGATCGAATGAACTATTTAACTCAAAATTGTTGAAAATTGAAAAAATCGACGATACTTGGAATCCATTTTTTTCCATTTTTTTCTGGAACTCCATTTTTTGTATGGGAAATGGTGAAAAATTGCCTATTTCACACCCCCGTAAGTGATCGTCGATAGATCGTAGCGCACTAATGAAATATACCAATCGAATCAGAAAAAAATTCTCTACAAGATAGGCTATTAAAAACCGACTGCCCTATTAAAATAAAAAAGTTGGGCATCGTGACAGATGACTTCCCGCGGGCACAGATATGACCTTAAAATCTCTATAACTTTTTAAATTGGGCTATTTAGCAAAAATTGAAAGCGGGTTCGGGATCAGCAAAAAATTCTACACAAAATAGGCTGGGTCCCATAACGAAATGCCACCTTGACCTTAGGTGGTTCCCTTGTCAGAAGTCGACTTCCTGGCACTATCCCTTTAAAGGGCTAGTTCAACTTTTAGAGCTTGGGCTGGTACCTTGGGAAACTATGGACGTAGGCACAGTGCGCCCGAACAGTCCCCAATTACGACAGCTATTAGAGATCGGGAAAATGAGAGAGGTGCAGACACAAAAACGGGGTGAACGTCATTACTTCGAAAATCATTACTTCGAAAGTCATTACTTCGAAAGTCATTACTTCGAAAAGTCATTACTTCGAAAAGTCATTTCTTCGAAAGTCATTACTTCGAAAAGTCATTTCTTCGAAAAGTCATTTCCTCGAAAAGTCATTTCTTTGAAAAGTCATTACTTCGAAACGTCATTACTTCGAAACGTCATTACTTCGAAACGTCATTACTTCGAAAAATATGCTAATTTGGAATGTTCATATCACGAAATTCATGACACTGACGATAAAACCATTGCGTAGGTACCATATGCCTATTCTATTAAGGCTATTACTGTGTAGAGTTTCGGTCTGTATTAGGATTGTTAGTTACCCCATCCCTACGAATTATTATTTTGTTATAATGATCCTTGCAGTCAATCACCGAAGCATCACGATGCTTACCTAAAAATGTCCGTGTATGTTTTGATGCTCTCTGAAGTGACATCAGAAAATGTTCGTACTAACCAACTAAAACATCGAAAAATCAGGGGGTAAAGTTCATGCGACGTATAAAAAACTCGATCGAATAAACGGACCAATAGAGGCAGAAAGGTGTCAATTAGCGTACGTGCTATGCATGTTTTTCGAAGTAATGACGTTTCGAAGTAATGACTTTTCGAAGAAATGACTTTTCGAAGTAATGACTTTTCGAAGTAATGGCTTTTCGAAGAAATGACTTTTCGAAGTAATGAATTTTCGAAGTAATGACTTTCGAAGTAATGACTTTTCGAAGTAATGACTTTCGAAGTAATGATTTTCGAAGTAATGATTTTCGAAGTAATGACTGGCAGCCACAAAAACGCAGAGAGGGTTCGACTCCTGGCCGCGGAAATTCTTTTGTTTTATTGGCTGAACTAGCCCTTTAAATCTGAAATTGTTTCCTGTCTGTATTCCTCTTGCCGCTTCTTCAGTTTCCGTATTACCCTCGAACAGAAGTTTTCCGATTGCCGGCCAGAATCCCGACAGAAATGCCGATACGCCGAAATACCGATAGACCAAAATTCTGACAATCCGGAAGCTCGACAGAACGCGATCTACTAGTAAGCGGAAGTAGCGATTTCATCCTGTCGGGATCTTGCTCTTTTCGCATTTGGTCGGTCGGCATTTTCGCGTTCCAATTTTTTTCGTACAGCCACGGCAACTCAAGCAATGGTTTTGGTCCAATTCAGTTTTGGATTCAGTTTTATTTCTATTTGGTCACATTCGAAAGAGCGCATTTTGCTCTACAAATCTGGAAATCGACTTTTTCAAATTACGATCTAGGTAAAAAGTTATAAGCCATCAAAGATTTTCCCCTTAATATTTTTGCCCGAAAAAAAGCCCCGGAATTACATGTCGTAATTGCGGCCCTGAGATGCCGTGACAGCAGGCCCCATCAAAAAGTCTAGATTTTGTGGTTTTCCACGTTTTAGCTTTCGTCGTCGTCGGCTTTCTCAGGCAGAATTGTAGTTTGCAGTTTGTCTTGAAATCCAGAGGATCCAGCTCGCAATTTCTACAGTTCAAGCTCAAACGTTTATCCTCAAACGATTAAGAGAACGACTAAAAATCCGAACGCACGCGGAGTTAAAATTCAGTTAAAAGACTACTCGGGGGACCCTGGGATCACAAGATGAGAATCACAACAAGAGAATTTGCGTGGAAGCGGCTTCAAATTATATCCAGTACAATTATAAGGCCGATAGACACGCGAAATTCGATAAAACAACCGACTGCTACCCGTAAGTACGTTAGTGGGTGGAAGAGCTGTGTAAAGCTTTAGGTTTTGGAAAATGAGACCAAGACTTTTTAACGATATTTGATCAGATAAGGCTTGAAAACAGAATAGGTATCAGAAAATTAAGGTACGATCTGGGATCGAAAATCTATATGAAAAAAGGAGATTTCTGGAACAGCACGAAATATAGCACAAATAAAAGGCACCAATTCTACGAACGTTATAAGAAGAAGCCGTTAGTTTTTGGCGACTGTGCGGCCGGCTTTTTCTGGAGCATCATCGACGTGCCCTTGTGTTTTATGGAGACGGTGGCGGGTTGCTGGAGCCAAGCCTCGCCGTCGCACTGCATCGGAAGCGGGCCCCGGAAGACTCGCAGGCTCACCTCGCGCCCTTGGCAGATTCGGAGTGGCGCGGAGAGGCCGACCTGAAAAAAAATAGTTTAAATTGGGATCTTTTGCGATTTCGGGGGCGGGGGGGGGGTAGTTTTTAGCCAAATTTTTCTAATATAAATCGCTAAGCCCTTCAACCTTGTTATTTCTTTTTCCAAACTTCTAAGCGTTCCAAATCTTTGCTAAAACAAGCAACATTATCGATTTTCCGATCACAATTTCCATCTTTTACCTAAAGTTAAAAATTTAAACTTTTTTGTTTTCCAAGTTATTAATAAACACAAAAATATAAATTTTCCGCAAAAACAACATGCGACAAAAATTCCAAAACGTGTATTTTTGTGTTTCTAGATTATTTTTAGCTTTACGTATAGCCAAATTTTATCAAACACACTATTAAAATACTCGCGAATTGCGAAAACACCTTAAATTTCTGTCAAGATATTTTACCTGCAATTGAGCAATGTGGAACGACGAGCGAACTGCAAAAATCTCGAATCGGCCGTCGGAGCAGGATTGGGGCATCTCTTCGTTGGGCTCCATGCTCCATGGCTAAAAAATACGAAATTTATCGTCGTTTAAAAAGATTTTATAAAGTTTTATAACAATTTCTAGTAAGCTACAAACCTCCACACCAGCGCCCCAGCACGGTATATTCAAAAAGATGAGGCCCTCGATCTCGGGCAGTTCCACGACTTTCCCATCGACGGTCAGCTCAATTTTAGATTCCAAGCCCGAGCAAGCGCGCTCGAAAACGTCTTTTGTACCGAACGTGAAGAAGAGGAATTTGTTGAGGAGTCTGAAAATGAATTTCCGATTGAAAAAGTATTTTTGAGGTCAGATACCTTGACGATATCGCCCTGGGCAGTTGATCTCTCGTACTTTGCATTCCGTAGGTGACACAAGCGTCAACGCCGATCGAGATGTAGTTTGTCATCATCATGCTTCTGAAAAAGATAGCTTTATAAGACATTTTTAAGTTATTTTACCTTCTTTTCAATCCTAAGCTTCTTCTCAACTTGAACTTTGAAATAAATAAAAAAAAGAAAATGCAACGAAAGATTTTGAAATCTTGGCTATTTACGATTTTACTTTTTTAAAATTTTAGTCATTAATAAATCATCTCTTAATTTTCTAAAATTAATTTAAAATTATATTAGCGCGATTAAAAACCCACTTATTTGATCTCCTGACTCCCAGCTTCCTTGGGTGTTCAATCGAGACGCTCCACCGGTCCAGGGAGAAGGGTTTTGCTTCTTGGACGTCTTGGAGGATCTGAAAAATCAAATGTTTCAGAAAACTGGCGTAAAAATTTAGAATTTAAACATGTTTTAATTGCTAGAAACAAAATCCTTACCTGTTGAGGACAAATACAGCCATCAGACTGCTTGCCCCACCCCAGCACTCGGCTCAAGTCGTTTCCGGTGCCGAGGGGAAGCACGGCGACTGGTGGTCGATTTTCGAGCTCGTCAATGTCGTCTGAAACAGAAATCGCAATATAAATAAATATGAATAAAAAATAATCAATACAACAGGAAAAATTAAGGACAACTTACTCAGCACAAAGCTGATCGTCCCATCACCACCAGCGATCAATATCCGCGCCTCGATGTCTGGCCGTTCGTCAAGCCACCGGAGCACGGCTTTCATGTGAGATTTGGTGACGTCGATTACCTAAAGATAGAGCGTAAAATAGTTTATTTATATAGCAAAAAAATTCCGTTATAAAAACCAACCTGTATTGGGTGCAGGAACAACCGGAACGCCGACGCCACCTTGATCCCGGCGCCGCTACCGCTTTTCGGGTTGACGAGGATGAAAACGGGGCGCCAATCCGGGGGCGCATCAGGGCGAATGATGCCGTCGATGACCATCTTGGAATAGGAATCCATTAGCAAGGGTGGAAAACGGTCGTGTGGGAGAGCAATATCGCCCTCGATTCTCCGCCAGCTTTATATTCGTGGGCGGAGGCCGGGAAGACGGTTCGAACCGCCCCGCAGGGAATTGCTAATGGACTGACGCACCCGAGATCTGATCAACGACTTTAGTGTTGTGTCATTTTTTTGAATCACGTGCCCTCGGGGGATTGATAAAAATGATAAGGGCCCCGATTTTTGGTCTGAAAAATAATGCGTGGGAGTCTCAAATTTAAAATTGCCGTAAAAATTGACGCCAGATAGAGTGCCCAATTTTTTCATTATTTTTGCCACTTTTCCTTTCGTTTCCGAGTTTTTGGGTTTCTTCCGGAGAATGTAACGGGCATAATTCAGTCGAAAATCGCCTATTTCTAATCACTAAAAATATATTTTTTGATTTTTACAAAAATTTGCAAGGGTTCAAGGTACCTAAACGTAAAACATTGCAAATTTTTATTTAAGAGGTACGAAAGTCGCGACTTTTTTCAAAATTGGCAATTTTCGACCTAAATTCCGGATTTTCAAACATCTTTCAATTTTAAACATGCTTTTCACGCACAATAAAGCTAAATTTATCGAAAACACTATAAAAGCCCTTTTTATCAGCTAACTAGGCATAACTTGACTTATAGAGGAGATAAGGTTTTTCGAATTTCGGATTAGGAAAATTCCAAATTATCTAAAAAAATTATTTTACCTGTTTCACCCCCCGGCTCCCGGCCTTCCGAAGCGTGACCTTGTTGGGCGGGACGACCGACTGCTTCAGCTCCCCAAAATCGCACACCTCCTCAAGCTCGGCCCGGCAAGATGAATGCGCGTTTCTCGCGCACCAGGAGCACCTGGAACCAAAGGTTTTTACAACTTTTAAACCCGAACAAATACTCAAAAAGCGGAGGAATGTACCACACTGCCCCGACAAACGAAACGGCGAGCCAATGGAGCAAAAGATCATGGCTATCGCCAATTAACACGGCGAGCGCGCGAAAAACGGGGGGTTCAAGCCGGCCCCGGGTTGTGTGTTCCGTTGCTCCGGGTAATCGGGGCGGCGCTCAAAAATGCAAGCCTACGCGCGGGCTGCCCTCAAAAATCAGTTGGCATCAAAATAACCGCGGTGCTGGGGGATTTCGAGGGAGGAGCGCGTTTAGCTGTGTACATACAAAATTAGGCGGAGCTATTTGCAGAATTACGTGCCGTAAAAGGGGTCGTTTTTCGAGGAGAAAGAGTTTTTGATAAAGCTTCTAATTCTGAACCAATCACTTTTTTCGAAAACCGCTGGATTATAAAGATCGCCGCGAAAATTTCATCTGAAAAAGCCAATTTTGCCCGTTTTTCTCCGCGCTTAATCAAATTTCATCTAACAAAAGGTTTTTCCTACTCTTTTAGTAGCGTAGATCCGTTTTTCAAAGCTGATGGTATTTAGAATAAGCTCTATTGAATAAGCTATATTACATTGAAAAAAGCTGCCTTTAAGTGAATCGCACGAACCGATAATCGCTGAGCCCGATATCCTGACCACATTCATCTCCGCAAACGCTGCAAAAAGCGTCGCCAAGCAGGTTGCCGTGAACCTAAAACTCAACAATTTTTTGTAAATCTATGAAAATCTTGATAATCTTCACGAAAAACCAACCCAGTGATGTTTTATCAAGTCGTCCGAAGTCACTTCAGCATTCGCCTTACAGCACTTGACGGCCGAGATCGAGCGTGCGCATTTTACCTAAAAAACACGTAAAATAATCGTTGATTTTATTACCTCATCCACCATCATGTTACAATACTCGCAGCGATACCCTCGAGCCAGCCGCCGCTCGCATGTCGAGCAGAAAGGGCTGCCGTCGAATTCCTGGACCTGCTCCCACATGTGGCCGCCTGAAAAAGGTCTATAAATATAAAGAAAACAAACTTACTCTTGGCAATAATCGTTTCATTGTTGAACGATTTCCCGGCGCGCTTCTCAAGCAATTTCCGGAAGCCGAGGACGGCTGCGGTGGCGGCGAGGACAATCCCGACGGCCAGCCACACTTCTTCCCACATAAAATGGACCTGAAAAGGAAGAAATATGTTTTGAAAGGTTTAAACAATAATGAAAAAGAAAGAAAATTTGTAGGCAAAACCTTTTCCCAACCATCTAAGCCACAAACAGGCCCGTACGAGGGGGGGCACCGGGGGCACGCACCATTTTTGCTGCAAAATTTCGCTTGCGCGCGCCGTTTCCGATGTGTTTTCACACGAATTTAAGCGTTTCCAACGCGGTTTCTAAATATTTTTCGCCTGCGGCGCGGTTATTGTCGCTATTTTCGAATGTTTTTAAAGGGATAGGGGCGGCATAAGTCAATCGATTACGCGCGAGAAAGAAAATGTCTCTGCGCCTCTCCTCTGGGCGCTGGCGACGGGGGGTCGCCAAAAATTTTTGGGTGGTGCCCCCGAAATCTCGGGATTTGATGCATCACATCCAATCTATAGAACGATTGTTTTGGTTGACATGGTTGGGTCGGGGATTTGAGGTATCATAGTAGCTTTACAGAAAAAGCTCAATTTCGGCAGATATATCGGGTATTCTAGCAAAGAACTTTTGGGAAACCGAAGATGGGAGGGCAGACAGATCGTAGAGAGCCCCGACTAGCAGATGCCCCGCCCACAAGCCAGCATATGGGCCTCCCCGTGCGCCTATATAACCCGCCCCTCCCAATCCCCCTCTCTGCTTTTGCTTCTTCATTGCTGACTGGTTCTGTGCTTAGGCTTAGGTGCATTCCTTTTCCAATGATTCCTTGTTTTCATTGTTTTCACGATTTTCTACAATCTTTTATATTTCTTGAATTTCAGGTAGTTCAAGCCCTCGAACTGCCATCGCCGCTGCCCTACCGCGCGATTTCAATGTATTCTACATGCAATGAGGTAAGTGCTATTCTGTTTTCTTGAAAAATGTGACTTAGGTTCGACGTCAACAATGAAGAGACCGACAGACGATCTGCACGTCATACGCGCACAAGGAGGAATCGAATCTACGGTCCTTGTTTCTTTTTTTACTTTTGGGTTGGGCTGCCGCTTGAGGGTTAGGCTAGTAATCCTTAGTTTAAAACCTAGCGGGACTTAGTGGGGCTGCGCGTCTATCCGCATGCGAAGCCGAACGCAAACCTCAAAATAAAAGAGTGTCTAATTCATCGTAGTTAGTCTATTAGTCCGATTGTTTTAAATTTCGTTTTTTTACTGTTTATATATACTTTTGATTTTTGTTAGGGTTGGGCATATCTAGGGATAGTTTTTAAAAATAACATAGAGCCTAATTAGACGTAGGTCTAGCTTAGTATTTATGTTATCTTAGTCACTATTTTCTTTTTTTTTGTTGCTATTTATGTTTATGATTTTTGGTTAGAGTTGGGCATATATAGGGATAGTTCTGCAAGATCAACTCATCAAAAGAAAATAGAAGCTAATTAGGCGTAGGTTTAGCTGAGTATTATCTGTCATATTAATTTGGTTCAAGCTTTTTGATATTAGTCATATCCTACCTTATATAATTTTGGGGTGTATCTCTGTGTGTATGGATGTCACTTTGGGGGCCCGATTTAAGGGCCTTCGCCTGGATAAAATGTGCTAATTCTTCTTCACTAGGGGGAATCGACCCTCCTCTTTCCGATGCCGTTTTCAGAATTTCGATAAAATACAAGTTTAGAAAGTTCAAGCCGGTTTTATTCATTTTTTGGGGTTAATTTGCATAATATGAAAAAATACAAATCTCCTCATTCTTGCAATTTGCCCACGCGTGTATGGTCGGTGGGGGAAGGGGTCCGAAGGACCCAAGCTATCGGAAAGTCAAATTTTTCATGCAAGGGCCCAATTCCAGCGCCGAAGGTCCGCGAAGCGGGTTTTGGGCGCTGGTGTCATCTAATTTTCTTTGTTTTGATTTTTTTGCTATTCATATTTGTGATTTTTGTTAGAGTTGGGCATATCGAGGGATAGTTTTTAAAAATAAATAGAGCCTAATTAGGCGTAGGCCTAGCTTAGTATTAGATGTTATATTCGTCACTTTTTTCTTTTGCGTTTTCTTTTGTTGTTTATACTTTTGATTTTTATTAGAGTTGGGCATAGGTAGGGATCGTTTTTAAAAATGAACTCATCAAAATGAAATAGAATCCATTTGGGCTTAGGTTTAGTTTAGTACTAGATGCCATATTAGTAACTATTTTCTTTATGTTTGGATTTTTTAATAGTCACCAGGGTTGAAAAGCCGCTTCGCGACTTTCAACCCTGGCCCCATTTTGGACCGGTGAAAGTTTACGCTTTGCATAATTCGGCCGACACGCGCGGAAAAAAAAGTGAAAAATGCTTTCCCTGCTCCTTTATATAGGCTTCCCCCACTTCCGGTGCATGCTAATTGATTTCTAACAAAGAGGCCAAGCGAGATTTTCACAAAAACTTAATTTTAATATCGAAAACAGCTGATTTTTAAAAATATCGGATGTGTGCAGTCGTGTCATGACCATCACGCACCTAATGACGTATCATACGTACCCTTAACTTCCTCCGCTATTGAGATACGACTGGAACATACGGACGGAAGTTGCATGCAAATGCACACACACACACACACAAACACTATTTTTTTATATATAGTAGGATATCCTACTATATATAAAAAAATAGTGTTGTGTGTTGTTGTGTGTGTGTGTGTGCCACTTTGCATCCACTTCCGTCTGTCTGTCCGGAGGATATCTCGATAGAGGATGGATTTTAGAGTAGGTATGATACGTCATTAGGTGCGCAATGGTCTTGGGATGACTGCACAACTATCAGATTTTACAAAATAATCGATTTTCGACATTAAATTTAAGTTTTTGTGAAAACTTCTTTTTTAGGAATAATTAGCATAGACCGGAAGTGGGGAGTCGACTATATAAAGCGGCAGATGAAGTGGTTTTTCATTTTTTGCCATCTGAATTCAGGACAAGTATGCAAAGCGAGGGATAAACTGGGGTCAGAAGGGGCCAGGGTTGAAAAGTCGCGAAGCGGCTTTTCAACCCTGGTAGTAGGATATTTTGGGTATTGTTAGGGTTTGTTGTTTTTTTGGGCATATATAGGGACTGTTTAAAAAAAATCAAAACATCAAAAATTGGGCGTAGGTGTAGCTTAGCATCTATTTTCTTTATACTTTTATTTTTGCCATTTATATTTTTGATTTTTTTTTAGAATTAGGTATATACGACGGTTTTAAAAGTCAAAACTATTTAAAAACTTGGCTTAGGTGTTAGTCGAACCAGTCGATAGCTTATGGCATAGGTTTGTTAAGAAAGCACCTTTTGTGTAAATACGGGGTTTAAAGGAGCTGGGAAGTCGTTTCGGATTTTCAAAAAAAAATAGAAGAGCCCTCTGCTCTTGGGATCAATCCTTGCGTCAATGGCATGAAACCGAAAACGATGACACCTATTTACGCATAAATTTTGGAACCCAAAGCTTTGCCGGCCTCTTTCGAGTGGCTGGAATTTCGAGAAATACTAAGCGCTCGGCTGAGATTTTGAGGGAGATTTGTAGGCCTAATAAGATTCCCCGGGTCCAGGCAACACTTTCGGTACCATTGATGGGGTTGTAAATGTTTTTCTATTGATCACATTTTGGGGTAGGCACTATTTATCCCATCCTCCTTCATGCCAAGCCCGTCTGTAATTTCATGGACCCCACGCCAGTGGGAGGTGTCTGTGGGCTAGACGTTACTAGGCGATTGGCCAGGTGATGATGGGGGTGGTAGGTTACGGTAGGCACCATCCCGACGTACCCTTGCTTGCAAATCACCCATTGAGGTGGCCACCGCCGACGGCTCCGCCCTGAGCATCTGCCTCAGTTGTGCACGGTGGTTTGAGGGTCTGGGATGCGGGTGCTGACCTGTGTCTACCTACCGCGCCTACTGTCATCACCTAGGACCGATCCCCTAGCATTTCCTAGACTGTGGCCGCCTGCCCTGGTGTTTGGAGGTAATGGAATTGTGGATGAGCGGGGTTTGCAGGTGGGAGGGACTAATAGCCCCTGCTTCAATGTGGTTAACTGTAAGGCATTTGCACTCCTTCCATGGGACTGTTATCTGCTTGTCCATGTCTGGAAATCTCATTCGGTCTATGAATTCTTTTTTGGCAGCTCATTCGAGACATCCTACACTACTCTCCAAAAAGATTAGATGAAAGCTTGGGTTCCTACTTCGCTAAACATATTAAAAACCTTCTTTCTAGCTCCTTTAAACCTTCAGATCACAGCAATTCCTTTTTAAGATTTAAATTATTATTTTATATTTTGGTTTATTATCGTTTTATTATTAAAT
>CATQJA010002534.1:0-73119 GCA_958295435.1 Mesorhabditis spiculigera
GAAATAGTTTTGGAATATACGAAATGCCGGAAAGTCAGTTCTGACGGTGCAAAACTTTGTTTTGTGACGCGATTGGGTCCGCCCCTAACAGATTTATCAAACTTCATCGTCACTTTTCCTATCTATTTTCATATTTTTCCTATCTTTTCTAGTTTTTCACTACAAACCGAGGCCTACGCATTTTTTTCAGAAATGGACGTCAGTGCCCTTTCGGATCAAGATCTCCGGGAAGAGCTCATCTCCTACGGGGTCAACACTGGCCCGATTACCGGAACAACACGCACTCTTTACGAGAAGAAGCTAGCCAAGCTTCGCAAGGAGGGTGGCGCAAAGCCAAAAGCTAAACCGGCGACCCCAGTGCGCTCTCAAAGCTCAAAGTCACCGGCTCGTGCATCGGCCAAAAAGGTACGATTTTTCTGGTTCGGTCATATATCGAATTTAGTCACCAACTCGCCGCTCCAACACCGGTCGGCTTGACGTGAGTGCAGATGAGGCCGACAGCGATCCTGAACATCCAGTGCCCACCTATGAGCAGGCAAGAATGACGCATTGGACCAATATCTATTGTTTCAGAAGAGCCCCATCACTTCTTCGCCGAAGCGCGAATCGCGGACGCCGATTCCGATACCTGGCCTCAACACTACGCATGCTCCCAGTTCAGCGGTTTGAAAGCTCTAGGTTTCATAAATTGCTTTTAGAAAAAATGGGATTCTGTCTCGGTTACGAGCAAGAAGAGCCGCATCCAAGAACTCCGAGACACCAGCGCAGGCCGCAGCTCTTCGGGCTCCCAATCCACTCCAGTGTCGCAACGCGACAGCTTCGATCGTCCCGGCGCCACGCCGCCTCGCAATTCTGCAATGAGGACCAAGGTATTTTATTGCGAGGTTGCGAAAGAAATTCTTTTTAGACTACAACTTCTTACTACACACCCGATCTCACTTCAACGGTGCGCAAGACGGTCCGCTCCGGTATGTTTCTCAAATCGGCGTCGTTGGATCTGTTAGATGTGTGCCATTCAATATTTTTTGCAGGTGCTGGTTCCGCTTACAACAATCTTGGACATACTACCGATGAGGAGGATACGCGCGGTGAAGAATCTGAAAGAATCATTTTCCGCGACACTCCACGTTCTCCCAAGGATTCACCGATCGTGCGCCTCTGGAAACGGCTTTCTGGCAATGGTGACGAGGTTTGTTTTAGCCCTGGCAATTTTCCAATCTCAACGCGATAGCATACGTATTTTGTTTAGTTCAAAGCCGGGCCTCCCGGAACTTACTACGACATGAAGGTCGGCGGACATCGTACCCGTGTGGAGAATGACACTCGTGCAGGCCGTATCCGTATGCAGCATCAGCAAGAAATTGTTTGTCTTGCTTCCTTGACATGAGATTGATTTTTAGGTGAATTGGTGGGACGATATTCCGCGGCTGCTCTTGATCATCTTCTCCATTTTCTTCGTGATTCTGGCGATCGGATACGTGACAACCGCTCACCCCGACACTCTGGCCAATGGAGCTAAAGTTGTTGCCGGTAGGGTTTGCCTCTAAAAATTACATTGGATTCGTATTTCCAGCTTCGACTCGTGATATGGTCGGCTTCTTCTACCAATACCTCATCGTTCCGTCTGCTGTGCTGGCCGCCCTTGCTGTAGCCGTCATTGCCGTCTACTACACCCATCGCTACTATCGCAACTCACGCGCCGAAGAGGAGGGCGCCTTCTTCGATCTGGTGGAGAAGATTACCGGTATTGAAATTCAAGAAAACATATATTTTCTAATCTAGACACTGTCCGTGATTCTGCTGCCGATGGCGAGGAATATATTAGCGTGCCCCATGTCCGCGACGTCATCTTCCCTCCGGCTCGCCGGTGAGTTTTTAGAGATTTTACAAGATGAGCGTTTGTTTTCTTGTTTCTTACGTTTACCTTTTTAGCCGTCCCGCCGAACTGGCTCGCTGGGAGCGCGCCGTGGAGTACGTCAACGATAACGAGTCGCGCATCGCCACCGAGACTCGCCTCATCCGCGGACACGAGTGCGCCGTCTGGAAATGGCTGGAGGCGAAGAAGACCGGATGGCAAGGCAAAGGTTCGCAATTTCTTTTTATCTAATCCAGAATGTGTAGCCTTCGCCGAAGCCCTTTCGCCGAACGTCCCAAAACAGGGCCTCACCAAGTTCCTAAAAATTCGCGATATGGTGGCTAACGACGGGTTCGCTTTAGTTTTCCGGTTTGCTGTGTTCTTTGCATTATTACAAGCATGTCCGAGTTCATTCGTTGATGAATTCGAGAGTCGAGGGGCTCTTCGCCCGGGTTTTTCTGTGATTATCAGCAACAATTGATTTTGGACCTTTTTTATAGGGGATGCTAGGTTCCATAGGTTACGAAAACGTTTGAATGTCGTTTGCTTGCTCCAATACTTATTTATAGGTCGGATCGCCTAAAGGCCGAGCTGGACATGCGCGACAAGCTGCGCCCGATTCAACCATTACATGTTGGAGTACGTTTGACTGTTTCTTGCTTTAAAATGTCTCTTTTAGTATTGTGCCGACCATAGCACTAACGAGAAGCTAATTTTCGCGATGTTCTCCACTAACGACCAGGCTCATAAAGCCTTTACTGCCCTTCATGGCGAGTGGTATTGCGGTTGGTTTTTGTGGTCAACTTCAGATAATGCTTTTTCAGGTCGCCTCATCAATGTAAAGTACGTCCGTGATATCCGTTACTTTGACCGGTTCCCAGAAGCCGCCAATTTCGAGGAATAAGCCACCGCCCTACCCCTCCGCCTGCCTTATCCATTGCTCACCGTATCTCAATTGTCCCCATACCCGTTGACCAATCTTTATTTTCATACTTATTGTCTTTGCGTTGTGCCGCGAAGCCCCGAATGCCAAAAATTACCTGCCCCGATTGATATCTTACCCCGAGGAATAAACTTTAAACATTTTTTGTACGACACTGGATGAACTGTTACGCTTGCAACCGATTTTATACACTGTTTCCAAACGGTAGGGTATTCGGTGGTTCTTCGTCGAAAACAATTTATCGTTTTTGCCTAGTCCTATGTCGGAAAGAAGAGCGGTGCTCATCTTACGGGAATTGAAGAAGAATCGTGAACGCAGGCGATTTGTCGAGGATGGTGAAGGCTTCTTGATACGCCGTGACACGAACAATGCCCTCAACGCCATGGATACGGCTTTTGATGATAAGATTGTCTCTCGTCAACACGCGCACGTCACCTACCGAGGCGGCCAATTCAATATCAGCGATTGGAGCACAACTGGTGTGCAAACATTAAAGCCAATAAACTAATTTAGGTACATTCCTCAATGGGCAACGGCTTCCGAAAAGTGAATCAACCACAACGACATTTTACCACGGAGACCTGATCACGCTTGGCGATCCGGGCCGTCGAGGTACTTTTTCTCGCATATATTCACTGTTATCCTAGATTGTGTTAACTTGGCCGTAACCGCATACGATGAAGCCCAAAATCCGTTGGCGGCGAGGTTGCTTGGCCCTTTTCGACAGAATTTATTTGTCTAGGCCGCTTGCCGCTTTACCGAAGTATGACAACAGTTTTCGCGTGCCAGCAGAACGCTACGATTGGAGGCCGGCACTCGATCGTGGGATCGAGGCGTTCAAATTCCATCTGGTAACTAAATAATTTCCATTTCGACATATATTTTAGCAAGGTGTTGTCGTTCGAGCCGAGCCGGACCTAGATATTTACATCATTTGCCCACCAATCATCAGCATGGAATTTGGCGGGCTACTGTTGCAAAGAGAGTCGTTAGGGCCCGGGCGGTAGTCCTTGATATGAAAATTTATGGTTTTAGTTTTCCCCCTACGAAGAACGTGCTCGAAGTTGGAGACTGGCTGGACGTGGAGGCTTTGCCTTTACAAGAAGGCGATCCGGTTTTCATCACTCATCGTGTGATTATGGTATTTTTTTGATGATCATTGCAATTGGCTATTTTTAGGTTCGCGATATATTGCCAACGCCTGTGGATCAATCAACTGTTTTTGGCCTCTATCAGGTATTCCCTTCTAAAAATCGGGAGCATTACGATGTTCAGGTCAATCTGGAATTCAATTGGCCATCTTGTGTGGAAGAAGAGGTTCACGCAAAGAAGGAGATCGTCCTAAAATCAACTCTCGGCGTTTTCGTTGTCGCCCCAGCCCAACTACTCGCACAATTTTCAAGCGCCCAGTCGCCATTGGTAAACTTGTCTGCCTGTTTACAAGGACACTATTTAGACGTTCCGCGCCAAAGCGACTTGTTCTTTGCCAGATGATGATACGAAGATATGGCTCCGACTCTCTAGCGCGACCGAATTGATCGAAGTCCGGCATCCTTAGTTTTTATACCCGCCTAGATTCTACATTTGCCTAATAATTTACCTAGTCCTCCCCCTTCTACTCTAACATTGGTTACTGCGAAATGTGATATTTGGTGACCGGTGACCTTTTCATCATGTTTGTTTCGCGCAAGATCAGCACTGTGATAATTCTTGCCATCGCCTTATTTAGATCATCACTCGACTGCTCAATTTTTCTTTGCTGTTTATGATTTCATCATGGATTTCCCTTTTGGCTGTTTGAAGTTTCGTTTTGAATGAATTTCCACATTTGGTTTGCAGTGTTTACGTTAAAAACGTTTTATACAGATGACATCGTTGACATCGTTATTTCCTTAGAATTTATTACCCCTACCGCGCTTCCATTCGCAAATGGCGGGAGTAGAGCGTGTCAGAGAGCGAGTCTCATCAGCCTTCATACGAGCGGCTGATGCTGATACTCAACGGGGCTAGAGTTTTCGGATATTTCTTTCTAAAAGGATTTGTTTGCTCGAATTTCAGTAGACATGCTTGCCTGCAGACCAAACTATAGAGTGCTTTCCGGTACGCATCGTTGACTCCAATCAGAAAGACTGAATTGAGGAACCCATGCGAGCATATGAGGGCGAATAAAAAGTTGCCAATGGCTGACGCGGCAAGTGGATTTTAGAGTGCAGAATATCTAACCTGGGTGAGGATCGGTGGCCTTCGTGATCAAGACAAATGGAAAGTACAGCCATGGAAGCCCGGAAGCCAGTGTCGGTATTGTATTCTACAAAATTTTTACTGTATTTTTTGAAAACCCCTTCTAGCACCTGGATACATAGGGTGAACAAAAATTGCTTCTGCAAACGGCGAGTGCTTGCGCTCATGTGGCTCGATTCGTTCTGGAGGATGTGAAACGAGTGGTTGATGCATGCCACGTTCTCAAGTTGTTTGGTAGCTTGGCAACGTTAGAACTTACCACGACATTATTGCTGACGGTGATGTACATGGCAATGTACCCGAACGCCTTGATGACAGAGATATTGGTGTACGGGATCGGCTGATCGGTAGCGGAATATAGAAATGGGAGTGTTGAGAAAAAGGTTCACACCTTTTCCCTTTTCGTACGGCAAATAGCTGTTGAATGCCGGGAGCCGCTGGCCCGTCCTCGAATGGAATCAACTCAACGACGATCAGTATGCTACCACTGTTGAAGAGGTAAGAGGCGAGCACAGCGAAGGCCCAACCTCGTGTCGATAATCTGCATAAAATAATTGGCGTTGAGCTTGTCGACCAACTTTAGGCGGCTATCCGGGTCTAACAGGAGCTGATGCTTGAAGGTGAACAACTGCTTCACACATTCGTTGATAGCTACAGTAAGGACGGCGCCGGATGCCTTAAACTAGGCTGTGTAAGGACAGGTCATGTCAGGTTCAGAAATCGTATGATTCTGCTCACAAATGCTTGTCGGACGCCAAACCCGAAGACTGTATCCCAGGGCCCAAGTACTCGTCCAGCCAATCCGGGAAAGTACAATTCCGGAACGATCGTGAACATCACAGCCTCAAAAGTCATTGAAATTGTCTAAAACGATATGATACGCCGAAATACGAACACCAACGTGTGTGATCAGGAATTGGACTCGAATCTCCTTCATATGGGGCGGAGTTCGGTAGAGCACCAGGTAGAAGGCGACCACGCCGAGCGGGATGCTGACAAACGGCAGCAGCTCCGAGTATAACAAATACAACGTAGGTGGATCATAACAGCTAGTAATTGTAGGGAATACTGTAGCCATATTCTCCGGGGTGGGTTTGCTACTTCCGAAATGGAAAATAAGTTCTCGGGAAGGCACAAGGTATTTTAAATGTGGCTACATTTCTACGTAGGAGTCTCTGTAGTCGACTGAATGCCAAATAAAGATGCCCACATCTTTGTGCGCATGCGTTAGTTCTTGGATCCAGTCAGGTGAAAATGATTCCCGATTCTGGATTAGCTGGAACGGGAAATTTATAGGGTTCAGTTGCAGCTGCTTTGCAACGCTGCACGGTATGCCAAAGAATAAAGCAGGGATATAATATTTTAGACTTATGATTTATGCTCTCAAAACGGCGATTCTTTTGTGTTAGGATTATTTTGCTCGATCGTCCAATTTTTATAGTTGGATAATGTTTGTCAGGCAGGTTTGGGCAGGTGTTTAGATGCTTGATGCCGAGATGCTTTTTTGCTGATAACTTTTCCCCTGCGTCATATTTCGAAAATCGCCGCTCTAGTTCGATAAAGCAAAAAATTCCCCACAATTTCGTAAAAAAACTTTTATATCATGAAGTGTTGGAAGCGTTTTCTATAGCTTTTAAAGCTCGTGCACGCTCTGAACGGCCGTGAGCCCTTACCAGCTGTATCTCCGGCTCCTCATGAAATAAAGCCATTTTGCAGGTGAATTCTGCGCGTAAAAGAATGCTGCACAACTATAATGAATCCCCACTACGATTTACGGGACTCCGCAATTCCGCGAGTTGCGAATTCATGCTGACTGATTTGTACGTTCATTCTCGTTTTGCATAAATTAATTTACATAAAAAGTCTCTACTATTCTCGTAGTCCTTCCATTTCATTTCCGTTTTCACATACCTCTTTCCTGGTCAGTCCTCTTGTCCCGAAAGGTTTTATTTACCCCCTCATTTCCAGGAAAGATGGTAAAATTCACGGGAAAGCCCAAGGATAAGGACGAAGCCTCCGATTCTGACAAGGAGGATGACGGAGAGGCAAGAATTCAACTTTTTTTTGTAATTTTGTTTAGGAGAGCTCCACATCTGGCGCCTCGAAATTTTCGTTGCTGAAGAAGAAGCTCGGCGGGCGGTTGAAGCGAAAGAAGGGGAAACAAGGCAAAAAGTGGGGTTGTTTTTAAAGGGATGCCGACGGCATAGTCAATCGGTTACGCGTTGGAAAGAAAATATCTCTGCGCCTCTCCCCGAGGCGCGCTCTCTCCCCTGTTGGCTACTTGCCAATTTGTTGATGAGGGGGGATCGACACATGCCGTCGGCAGCCCTTTAATTTGAACAGTCTCATAGAGGCTGTTTTTAATACCGGAAGTGCCATTCAAAACTTGAATAGCTTCCGGATTCCAAATAGCCACCAGTCAATGAGTTTTATCCGAGGAACCGAGAGTTTGTTCGAAATCGAAGTTGTCAGCGTAGAAATACCGAAACCAACGATTAATTTATAGAATGACCAACCAACCTTTATAGAACCAACGCTACTACTGATGAAGAGGGCTCGACCGACGCCGAAGCCGACACAGATGGCGAAACCGGCACAGAGGTTACTTTGCAGATTATTGGCTTCAAACTGTTTAGGGTGACGACCCAAACTCGGAGGCCGAAGACGGGGAACACCGGGCCGATCAAGAGGGCGACGCTGAAAACGTGGCCCGCACCGGCGGAAAGAGCTTTGAAAACACCGACGTCAAACAGAATGTTTTTGTGAGTTTTTTTCTGTCATTTGGCTCAGCTGTAAGCGCCAAAATTAACAAACTTTAGGTGACCGTTCGAGTGATCGAGGCGCGAGATATTCGGGACAGTGGCAACCTGCGAGCACGCGTGCGCTTGGACGGAAGAACAAAAGCCACACGTGTCACCACCGAACTTCACCCAAAATGGCAACAGAACCTCAATTTTGCCCTGGAGACAACTTTGGAAAAGGCGGCAATGAAGACCATCACATTGCAGGTGAGGAGCTTGCTCGAAAAGTTTCTAATTAGCTTTTCAGGCTTATGCTGTCCGCCGTGTGTTGAGCGATAAGCTGCTCGGCTCCTTCGATTGCCCAATGGCTATGGTATTTCCATTTTGCTACTTATAAGCTTTTTCCAGATCATGCACCAATCCGGCGGCGCCATCCTCAACAAGTGGATTGCCCTCGCACCACCCCCAAAGGATGGCAAACGAGCCGAACGGGATGAGGATGTCGGCTTCATCAAAGTGAGTTTCCTGCCGAGGCTTCATACACTTTTTAGGTGTCGATCGCCGTCTACAGCGCCGGCGAATCACCCCCAATGTTCCGCGATGACGACGACAGCAACGACATCTTCAACTCGGCCCATTTTGCCGGATACACACTTGTGGTCAGTACAAACCTCGCCGCTTTGCAATTCCTGCCGTTTCCTAGGTACGTCTTCACCGCCTGCTCCAACTCGTCACCGAAGTGCGCGAGAACATCCAACCCCGCAAGGGCAAAGGCCCGGATGCAGAATTTACCATCAAGGTTCTACAACTAGTTGGCTTTACGGAATTCCTTCTAGGTAATTGCTGGCAATCAATCTGGCGAGACCACGCCGGAATCCTTTGACGTCGAGTCGAAGTTCATCCCATTCAACGAAGAAGTTGCCCTCCCGTTCCTCTGGCCCACCGTCATCCACCGCCTCGTCTTCCATCTGATCATGACGCGCGGGAAAAAGAAGACGGTCATCGCCCAAAGTTCCATTGCTCTTCGCGACATCTACGCTCCAGGCGAAGAAGGATATCTGCCGTCATTTGGACCCGCCTTCCTCAACTTTTACGGCCCCGAGAAGATGCCCCAGCTCCGCCGCTTTCGCCGCAAGTTGACGATTCCGGAAACCGACAACTGCAAGTAAAGATATACTCGGTCGCGTCTTTACATTTGGCCTAGGTTCTTCGGGCGTATTTTGGCCGCAGTTGAGTGTGTCGACTTCCAAGGCGATCAACCGGAGGTGGCTACCCTTTCCCATGCCGCCGTCAAGTATGGGCTCAAATTTGAAGTGAGTGCGACTTCACTTACACAATAAAATAGCATTTTTAGCGCCTTCACCACTACAGCCTTTTTGCCACCATGACGGCATGCAACAAAATCAACCCTCGCTATGCCTCGGATAATGTCTCGTTTCTGGTATGAAATTATTAAAGCTGACGCTCCTCACTCAGTTTTAGCTGTCAATGGGAAACTACGGAAGCAACGAACGATCGTATCCGCTTCCTCGGAGCAGCACCCATCCATCGATGCCGGACTATGACGATTGCCGCGATTTCTGCATGGGATGGGGCAACCACGAACCGTTGCTCGAGATTGGCTGCCTCTGGGAAAACGTTCATCATCGCGTCGAAAGATCCAATGCGATATCAGCGGTACTTTTCCGTTAGCTTTTAATTAATTTATGTTAGGTCGCTACCATGGTTGAAGAAGTTGTTGGAGAAGTGGCGGCCCTCGGTGGACAAAAAGCGTCCTATGGTGGCGAGCTGGTCGTGGAAGGCCTCGAATGGGCTGGCCGCATGCTCGCCTCAATCCAACACCACCAAGCTCCCAAGCGACTCCGCTCCCACCACGATTTTCTTCACCAGGAGACCCGACAACGCATGATCGCTGAAGTTGAGCTGCCAAAGGTTCGGAAGTAATTGTTTGTCAGATTCGTGAAGAGTTGCTGTCGCTCAAGGATGAACACCTGCCGCTCGAGAAAGCTGTTGAGGAAGGGACCCGTTGCCTGGCCCGTGCCGCACTTTCACTACGGTAATTTGAGAGCAGATTTCCCAAAAATTTGTGAACTTTTTAGCAAATTGGCTCGTGATGCTGAATGTACCTTGCCTGATATCCTCATCAAAATGGTGGCTTCGGAAAAAGTCGTCGCCTACGCTCGCATTTCTCCAGCAGAGGTATACCGGCCAAGTATTTTTATTAGAACAATCCTAGATCATGCATTCGGAGGAAGCTGAGGCTCTTGCCGGACGGTACTGCGGTCTCGTACGGCCCGTGCAGTTGATGTGGATGGATGGCGCCGTCCGGAAGAAGTCACAAGATGATCAAGTGCCGGCGGTCTTGCACATCAAAATGTGGATGGGCCGACACAAAAATGGCGCAGCCTACATAGGCGAGATGAAGCCTGCGGAGCCGAAGTGTTTCTGGGAGGTCTACCACTATCAGGTCCAGAAAATCTGATTGCTTACCACTTTTGTTAAGACAAGAACTACTAGCCTGAACGAGTGGGGAACGCTTGGGTACTTCGACTTTCGCGGGCACATCGTGGACCCACTTCAAGGACCAGTGGTTCCGGATGGTTGGCTTTATTCGGTAAGGCATGATTTATTACATGATTACCTTTGAATTAGGGAGATTGGCAAGTGCGCAACACGCACGAGCGCTGGATCCCATCCGAGAAAGGCCGCGTCGTCTACGATGACAAGCTGTTCGAACTACAAGAACGAACGGCTGAGGGGTGGGTTATGACTAGTTTTCGGCGATTATCTTTTTAGGTGGACTTTCGTGGCGCATACGGATGTTTGGGGCGCTAAAATCTCGCAGAAGACGATGAGCACGGCTCCGAATGGTGAGAACTTGATACCCACATTGACTTGATGGTTACGTTTTGAAACAATCCAAAATGATTTAATAAGTTAATTTTCAGGGTGGAAATACGAAGGCTCTTGGGCTCGCGACTTCCATTCCACCGGAGACAAAGAGGGCTGGATGTACTCCGTCGGCGGCCAGTTTGACGGCTCTGAAGCGAACGAGAGGGCTGAAAGGTCTGAAATTAAAACAGTCCGAAGAAAGCTTTTAGACTCATTCACATGTTCCGCCGACGTGTTCTGACTCGAACGCGCAAGCGGCGAGATGGAAAGCCCAGTACTAGCGGCAGCATTTTGGACGTGCAGGCTAACATTGGAATCGATGACAACTGGGAGGTAATTGGTGATTTTGGTTTCGATTGACGGTTTAAAAAATCTGATTTCGTTTCGATTTTCGATGCAAGGTATGCTTAATTTCTATTGGGCGTTTTTCAGTATGCCACCAAACAAAACGGCGTCTTCCACGACAAGTGCATGCCAGGGGACCGCGCACGTCGGCGTCGTTTCGTTGCCCCTGTCGTGAAGAACGAGTAAGACGACGGAATTTGGTCCCGCGTACCCCTCCCTTCTAGCGACCCGGTGACCAACTACAACGCGATGCGCCAGTTCGAGATCCACGACGTCGTCTCTCAATGGCAGCTACGTGCCTATGTCTTTTGGGGCAAAGATCTGCTGCCCGTGACGAAGGACTTCTCATCGAGGGCCTTTGTTCGCTTCTCCTACCTGCACCACACCAAACAAACGGCTGTCGTGGATCGTACGGCGAATCCAGTCTTCAACGAATCGCTGGTTTTTGACAAGGTATGATCTTAAAGTTATAAAAATCACCGATTTGTGATCAAAACTCCCGTTTTTAGTCGGTAGTAGTAGAGTTTAAAGGTATATGAAAAATTTCCAGTTATTGATCCCCGGCTCTCACAACACCATCATCGACTGCCCTCCATCCGTTTTTGTCGATGTCCGAGGAGAGCGACACGATGATTCTGAAGTAGGGTTTTCCCTTGATGCTAACAACTTCTATTAGTGCTTCCTCGGCCGCTTCACAGCTTCTCCGACCGTTATCTGTTCTGCAACGGAACGACGTGCGAAGATGCGCTGGTTCACCCTGTCTTTCGGCCAAGGCCGCACCCGGTAATAGATTTTCTAAAGTCATTTAAACCCTCATTCTAGTGGCTCGTTGCTGTGTGCCTTCGAATTGTTCCTCCGCGACACCAATCACAAAGTCGAACTGCCCCTGATGCCGGCAAAGAAGAAGACCAGTGGCATCGAGGTGAGCTTGATTTTCAACTCCCGCTCAACGACTTTTAGGTGCCGGCCGAGTTGCGGCCCAAGTTTTCCAAGTACAGCGTCCAGATGCTCTGCTGGGGCGTCCGCAACCTGCAGCGCCACAATGTGGGATTATTCGGAATATCAGTGTTTTTCGCCGATTTCTGGCATGCGCGAAATGCTAGTAATGCCAAAATACTGAAGATTTTTGGAGGTAAAAACCGTTCCAATCGAAGGTTTCGGACGGCGAGCTTAGCGAACTCTCAAAATCCTTTTTCAAAACGGTATTTTAGTTGCTGACGGTCCGCCGCCCTTTCATCTCGATGATCTTTGGCGATTCTGATGCAAAGCTCCGCCCATTGCGAGATGTCAAGGATAACCCGAACTTTGACGAACCCCTCGTCACCTTCCAAGAAGTCATGCTCCCGGACGGTAATCGAAGAATTGCCGCTTCAAAATTTATTTTTCAGAGCTGGAGCTAGCTCCGCCGCTCGTGCTCAACCTGCACGATCAACGAGCTTTCCGGCGCCAACCGCTCGTCGGTGTCTGTCTGGTTAGCGACTACCGCAAATACGTCAAAACAGCTCGAATCCAAAAGGTTAGCGGCGAGATACTTTGTGAAATTTTGTTTTTTACAGCAAGACCAACTATCTGACGACGGCTGGCAGCAATTTGAGGATCTGGTTGAGCTAGAAGATGCTGCGGATGCTAAATTACCGAAAGGTAGACGTTCAGGTTAACGTAATTCTTTGATTTTAGTGGTGAATGACGAACATTTGGGCGATTATCGCATCGACTGGTGGAGCAAGTTCTACTATTCGGATGGCCACTCCGAACGCGCTCCTGGTTTCAAAGAGTTTGTCGTTGGTGTATTTGCGTTCATTACAAAAATTCCAGAACCGGCATCGAATCGCTGCGCATCTTCCCATGGCCACTGGAAGACACCAAGGAATACGGGCGCTTCAAAGACTTCCTCGACACATTCCAGTTCAAGAAATCGGCACGAGGCATGTGATGTTAGCCCTGCAAAACGCGTGGTTTTAGGCCACTTTGATGATCATGAAGAGAAGGAATTGACGGGAGAGCTGAAAGGGCGCCTTTTCCTTCGAAAATATGAAGGAGAAAAAGCGCGTAAGGGCCTTCTTTTCCAAGACAGATTTTTTTTCTTTAGCCGCTTTGGCTCAACCGTCTGGCGTCGAATTTCCTGGAGTGACAGCGTGCCGTGTGCGTCTCTATGTTGTGGCTGGTGGGCCGTTTTTGGTGTTCTTAAACCACTGATTTAGCCACCGGCCTCATCAACAAGAAAACGAACCGCGCCTGTGACTCCTACGTGATGGCGCGAATTGGGAAGAAGAAGGTTGGAGTTTATGTGTTTTTACTGTTTTATTTCTCTGGCGTAGTGTAGCGTATTTTTATAACTGCTTTTTTAGATCAGCCGCAAAGCCAGCTACTCCCCGGACAACGTTGATCCAGAATATGGAGAGGTTGTGATGACCCTGCAAAACCTGCAAAATCGGATTTTCCAGTTGATCGAATTTGATGTTGAGCTCCCGCTCGAGAAGGACTTGGTCATAACCGTCATGAATCGCCGGCGCATCATCCGTGACGAGGAAATCGGCTCCACAACGATCGATCTCGAGGACCGCCTTTTGACGCGTCACCGGGCTACTGTAGCCCTCCCGCAGCAATACACCACAAAGGTATCAGGGCTTGTGTGTTAGTGGGGGTGCTAGGACATTTTTTTCGATGCGCGTGAGGGGCTAGGATTGAAATGTCGGGTATTTCCGACGTTTATCACTGTTTTTCATAAAGTAAAATCTTGATTAGGTAACACAGGTTCCGAAATATTGTGATTTTTGTCGAAGATTAGTAAAAAACCGGGAAAATAGGTCAAAAACTTCAGAATTTTAAAATCTTATAATGGGGCTTGATATTCACCTATTTATTGTTATCTTAATTTTTTGACTCTTTATCTACATCTTCAGGGCGATCTGGTGTGGAGGGACCAACTCAGCCCCCTCTCCACCCTTCGTCGATACTGCCGTCGGATGCAACTCCCACCACCACGTTTCCTCGGCGATGCCTATCCGAATCTGGGACTTGAGGTGCATTGTATCAGTTTTGTGCTCAACGTTTTTGCTTTCAGGTGCTGGGCGTCAAATTCATGATCAGCGACATTGAGCGCGAGCCAACGCCCAGACCCCGGGTTGGCAGCCCGGTGCAGCGAGTGGCCCTCTTTGTACTCCACAAGGTACGTTTCTGCGCTTTTCGAAAACTGGCTTATTTTCCAGATGGGTCTGGTGCCTGAGCACGTCGAATCACGCCCACTATTTGACAGCCATGGTGGAAAGCAAGAGGTATTTTCGATAGATTTCACCATTTATCTACAGGTGGGCCGCATCCGCTGTTGGGTCGACATCTTTCCCTTGGATATCGGTAATTTCTAGCCTGATCTTCAGAAACTTTAACCAAATTCAGGCCCTGTACCCCGCCCGATTGACATCTCCGTCCGCCGCCCAGAACAATACCAAATCCGCATCGCCATCTTCAACGTGTTCAACGCGGTCGTCTGCAAGCGCAACTTCCAACAACCATGCGGCGATCTCTACGTCAAGGCATTCCTCAATGGCCAGCAAAAGGGCCAAAAGACGGATGTTCACTACCGGTAGTTTCGTCGTTTTTTGTGCTTTACGCCCTTTCCCTGTTTAGAGTGCTCGACGGCTTTGCATCTTTCAACTATCGATTGATCCTCGATTTTGACTGGAACCCTTGGGAGAAGAAGATCTACGCCAAGGAGAAGAAACGCCTCTTCAGGTGGGTTTTACCTTCCTAAAAAAACTGGGCTCCTTTTAGGAAATCACGCACCGAGCTGACAGACTCGTTGCTGATTCTACAATTGTGGGACAACAACAAGTTCAGCAAGGACACCCTCCTTGGCGAGCTGGTCGTTGATCTACAGGGTTTCCAAGGTGCTCTCTTCCTTCAATTTAAATTCCAGATTTAATTACTAAATGACCTTGATTGAGCATGATCACGACCAAGACTTTTGTTTGTTATTCCTCTATTTTCAGAGGGTATGATGGACCCCGATGAGATCCAAGCCGTCTACTACCCGCAAGTGCGCTACCGTAACCTTTGCGCCCGGTGTTGCCGTTGGTCGTGGGCTAGACGCCCGGCTCTTTGTTGCAACCGGAAACGGAAGGAGAAGCTCAAGCTCAAGGAGACGATCCCGCTCCCCAAGGCCCCGGTGAGTCAAATGGAGTTTGCTGAAATCGGGAATTTTTAGCTCTACAAACCCCCAAACAAGGACGACCCCTACTTCCGGCCCTTCGAGGGGGAGACACTGCGCGGCTACTTCCCGATGCTCCGCAAAGGGGCCGAGCTGCCAAATGAACAGGTCGGATTTTTGACGAGCGTGATCACTTTTTTTCTAGAAAGTCGACCACGACGCAAAGAAAAAGAAGAACGACGACTACGCGGTGCTCAATCCCGACAAAAACTATGTGACTGGTAGGCTCGTGCTCGAATTCCAAGATTTCGCATCTCTAGGAGTGGTCGAAATGGAGGTGCAGCTCCTTCCGAAGCACGAGGCAGATCGTGAGAAAGTGGGCTTGAAGCGGAAGAAGCCAAATCATGTGCGTATTTTCAGGATCATCGATTTCAAGAGCGTTATGATTGATTGAGTTAAAAATTTATCAAAAATGAAGTATTGATCGAAAAGGTCATTTAATTTCTGTAATTTTTCCAGAGCCCAACCCTCGAAAAGCCCGACCGATCGACGTGGGATTCTCACTGGTTGCTATCTCGGATCCGCCCGGCTCTTCGTCACTTCTGGCATACCTGGGGAAAGGTAGGAGAATTTTCGAAAACTCTATCTCCTTTTCTAGCCGTTGATCGTCTGGCTGGTGATCATCCTCTTGATCGTACTCGTCGTCGCCTCAATCCTCTACAACCTGCCCCTCATCCTCGAGCGCGTCTTCGCTTCGATGGCCGAGCTCATCACGGGCGAGTGACGCTGTTCTTCTACAGCCACCCGAGCAACAGATTAAACCCACGCTTAAAATTCGTTAAAAAATACGCTGTCGTTGTTGTCTACACATTACTTGCCCAGCACGCGCTTTGCACCTCGATTAAACCGTCTCCGATATTTGTGCCATATATTTGTGTATGCTTACCCCGGTGTCCTTCATGTGATTATTGCTATATTATTGGACCGGTTAATAAATGTTTTTGTTGGTTTTGAAATGGCGAATATGATAATCTGAGTTAGTAAGTTCGCAAAAATACTTTTTTAGGCGTTGAAGGAGCCGAGCAGGGACGTTTAACGCTGTGGACTTTGTTCGAGGGATGAGTATGATGCCGGCCATTTTTCAAAGTGTGAAAAATGAACTATGACCCAAAAATTGCCGTTCCTCGATCTAAAAGGGCCTGCTATTCTTGGGGTTGCTATTTATCCGTGCAAACAAGCAGAGAGTATCTTTGCGGACCCTTTAGCCCCCACAGCGGCCGTCACAGCCACCGCTTCCGCTAGTCGCTCAAGTCTGAATGGCGACGAGGGCTTGGCCATGGCCCTACTCTCGGGTCGGGGTTTGGCCGTCGAAAAAAGGCCCACCCTAATCACTTCTTGACACTAGCTAGCTTCCATTCAATCGGCAAAAAGGATAACCTATTGTTTTTAGCGGCTTCAAGTCTTTTTCTTGTGAAAACATCGTCTATAATTAAACTAATTTTCGGCTATATGTTAAAAGGCAAAAGGTTAATGAACTTCTAAGGAACTTTTCTTTCCAGGACTTTTAAATCTGGGTTAAATCGATCACACCAGGTAAATCCCCCGGCAGCAGAATAGCGTTTCTAGCAGATTCTAGCAGTTTAAAAGCTAATCAAAACACTTTAAAAACACAAAAAATTCGCAATGTTGGCAAAAAATTTCTCGAAAATTAATTTTTTATGCGATTTCTATACTTTAAACGACTTCAAAAGCTAAATAAATGGTGTGTATTTCCAGGCTGGGGCCCTACGAGGCGGTAGGCCAAAGGTCGGGTCCCCCCGCTAACAGTCCAGTACCGTTTTCTAGTATGACTCTCCCTGCCTAACCTCATCCTCAAAAAATAGCTCGTCCTCCTCCTCCTTGAGCTCAATCCAATGAACTTTTGGCGCGGTGGGCTGAATGTGGATGAGTGTGTATGTATGTGAATGTGGGTGTGGGTATGCGTTGTCGAGTGGCGGATGAGAATTCGCGGGACGAGAAGCCAATCGAATTTGACGGGCCATCCCGTGCCCTAAAAAGTGCCCCCCCCATCCCACCCTTCCCGCGACGCGGCTCACAATCAGCCGTTTCTGAGTGAGTATTGGGGGTTGATGTTGTGGCATTGGAAGTGTGTGTCTGTCGTGAAGAAGCGGCGAATTTTGTTTGTAGTATGGATGGCAGAGGAGAATTGCGAAGTCGAGAGGAGCAGAGAAATAGAAAAATTGTTGTCTTCTTAAAATTTTTACATGTTTTAAACTTTGAAAACTTCTTTTCAAGGGTTCTTTCGCATTAGCGGGGGCGAATATTTTCTTTAGTATCCCCTTTTCCCAATATAGCCAGCGGAAGCCGTTCTAATCTTTTTACTATTTTTTACTAATCGTAGAAAATCCTTACTAATTGAATTTGAATATGGCTTTTTCGTCAAAAATTTCGATTTTTGAAGTTTTGGAGGTTGTTTTCCACTTGAAATATAGTTACATTTTGCTTAAAAGGCTGTTGAAACACGTCATATCTCGTTGCTAGACATTTCTAGATGCATAGAAAAAATTATTTCTCCCCCTGATAATGCAAAAGCACCGAATGTGAGCTGACTTTTAGAGTTTGTTCAGATTTTTAATTTTCGAGGTCCTAAATTTTCGAAGATTTTCATATTTATTTCATGAGTTTTTTATACCTAAAAACTGTAGAAAAGACAATAAAAATTATTGATATTTCGTTATAGGGCCATTACTTGGAAAAAATTGCTCCCCCGCTAATAGTCCAGTACCCTTTTTGTATTTAATTGAAGCTAGCGAAGCTTTTATAAATGATACATTTTCTTTCAGTTTTTTAGAGGCATTGTAGTTTTAGATTTCCATCCCCCCCCCCGATATTTCCGACACCTGCCCTCCCGGAAGCTTCTCGTCCGGCCACCCAATATCTTCAGGGGGTGAACGGCCGATGCTTTTGAGATGAGATGAGTTGTGCCGGCGGGGGGATATTTGTCGAGGGGGAGGTTGAGACGAATCTCGGAGAAAATGGCTGCTGCTTCTCCGGGCTTCTCCTGCTCTGCTCCTCCTCCCTTGCCTTCCTGGTCTGGCCCGAGTGCCGACTGAAGTGCGACAAATTTAATAGAAGGCCCTAGGGGGGGAGACCCTGGGGAAGAAGAAGAAGAACCGCCACCACACGCAAAAGCCCCGGCCATTTTTTAGTATTGTAGCGGATTGATCTGGAGCTTCAGACGGTTCACAATCAGTAGCTGTTGGTACTGCGTTCTTAGCGAGGGGGGTGGGGGTAATTATCTTTCGCCTATCGTAATCCCAATTATGGAACTGAGACCATAAACGGCACTGTTTCTAAGTAAAGCCTTTAAAAATCATTAAAACTTTCGAAAAGATTGATTTCTCGTCAAAAATGTACACAAATAGGAAATTTTTCTAATTCTTCATTAAAAAATTTGCCATTTTTCTAAAAAACTCTTTAACCTTTTAGCGTTTAAAAACTTTTTTTTGCTATTCCTAAAAGTAAAAAATTTACAAATGTTATTAAACATGCAAAAAAATAGATTTTTGGTGCAAAAATTGTGGGGACCAAAGGTTTTTTGAAATTTTTGAATTCGGCTTTTTAAAATTGTTGCTAGTTTTCTAGTTGAAATATAATTTTATTTTACTAAAAAACACTAAAAGGTTGCCTAGTAAGTTACTCGGCATTTCTAGAATGGTACAAAACATTTCGCCCCCCGATAACGCGAAAGATCCCCCAGATTTTGTCCCTACTCCCGCTCCCACGCTCGCCATCCGCCCCCTCAAGCTCCTCTAGATAACTAAAAGCCCGTCTTAAAAGCCAGGCATCTATGCTAGGGTGAATGATGAGAAGTGGCAGGTTGATGCCGTGGATGGGGCTACCGTAGCCGAGGGGTGCTACCCGGCCCCCGCAGCATCTTTTTGATGTGATCGCGATGAGGTCCACGATCCCACGCCTCGGCTCTGGATTTGCATGGCCATTTCTGTGAAAACTTGGGGATGCACACGTTCCAGATTAGCATCAGGGATTTGGGGTTGGGGTTTCTTAGGTGGTGGGACCTGGCAAGGCTTGTGAAATCAAGCTAAAAAAAGCTAGCGTCAAGTGTTTTCCTCGTAGTCATACTTTTTTTTAGTTGTGGACTACAACGTCTAAGCGTGCCTTTTTAGATATTCATGGGAGCTTTCGCGCTATCGGGGGGATCTCTTTTTCAAACCTTTTCCTCACTAATATTTTTCTTTTTTACAATTTTTCTAATAGAAATAGAGCAGTGTTCCTAAGCCGTTTTTTACTATTCCTAAATCCCAAAACGATAATTTTGGTTAAAAATACCAAATTTGCGATTTTTTTGGAACAAAATTTCAAAATTTTCATAGATCTTTAGATAATTTCCACTGTAAATAAAGTTAAATTTTACTAAGAACGTTCCTAAACTAGGTTTTTCTGGATTTTTAGGAAAAACTAGCACCTCCCCCCCGATAATGCCAAAGACCGAAATCTGAGCTGGCTTTCCAGGTGTTTAAGATTTTTTATTTCGATTTCGCTAGGGTTTTCCGTTTAGTTTTGGTTTAAAGTTTAACTTTTATAATCCTGTTTTAGATTTTGTCTTCTTTTCCGCGATCTTTGAAGAGCATTTCATTTATACAGCGTTCCCCTTTCGTCCTCTTAACAAGCCGGAAATTTTTTGAGGGAGCCGTGAATGTTTTTGGCCGCTAGCATTCCGGAGCTACTTCCTAACGTCTTCCACCCTGCAACCAATTTTTCGCAAGCGGTTTTTCGACCGTTTAATACGGGTCATTTCGGTCCCAAAAATTTGGCTATATTGAGCAAGCCGGGGTCAATTGGCCGCACGAATTGTGACCCGAAAAAATGGAAGAGATGGCCCGAAAAATGGCCATTTCGCGCTCGCTTCCATGCATTCATCAGTGGATGGAAGAACATTGCCAATACGAAGAATAGTTTTATTTTGGAGAATAGTTAAATTGCGAACGAAAAAAATTAAACCTAACCTCAGCCTGAGCCTAACCTAGACCTAAGCCTAAGTAAGGACGTTCCCTTTTTCCTATGGACGCCGTGTGAAATGGGAAAAGATCTAGAAGAGAGCCCCAATTTGCGGGTGCTTATCTACCCGTGGGGCCCCGGAGGGCAAATGAGTCCTTGACCACACACCTAGCCGGCCATTTCAAAACAAAAAAACACCCATAGAAGCAGAGCCTAGAGGGAGCTAAGCAATCCCTTTAAGATATAATTTTTCTAATAAAAATAGGGCAGTGTTAATAAACTGATTTTACTATTCCTAAACGTAAAAACTTTACAAAGTCGTATGAAAAAACACAAAAGATAGCGATTTTTCGACAAAGGATGGTCGATTTTCGACCAAAACCGTGATTTTTTACACGTTTTAGATGGGTTTTCCACTTGGAATAGAGTTAAATTTTACTAAAAACCTTATGAAAACACTTATTCTCATTACTTTACTAACCATTTCTGGACTTCTGCCAAAAAAATTTTACTCTTGCTCTGTTTGTCTGCAAACACTTGTTAAGGCTCAATTTCCACAAGCTTCTTCTTTTTCTTCTTCTTCTTTCCCTTCCGGCGCGTGATCGGCCAAAATGTTGCAACAACTGTCCCGGCCTCTTTTCTTGGCTTTTCCCCAGCATCAAGCCAACTCAAGAAAAAGCCCGGAAAAAGAGGTCTTTTTAGGGGTCAACACAGCCGAGGCTCCTCCCCCCCCCCGGCCTTCCCCCTTTAGGCGACAAATTTGGCGCGGGTACCCCGCCTTTTGCATATCCCGGGCCCTCGATTCAGCGCTGCCGAATTCGATTCGCACGAATATTTTTTTTTGCGGTGGCTGGGGGAAACCCAGGTGGGATGCTTTTGGGTTCCTAAAAGCGTAGGAGTTGAAAGGGGGCCTTTTTCAAGGAGCTGCTTCAATTTTGGAAGATTTGCCCCGGATTCTTGTACATACAAAAGGTTTTTAATATTTGGTTTATTTCTATTATAATGTCTAATCTGTATAATCTTCTAATATTCTCTTTTTGTATTTTTGTATTGTACCGATCCGGGTGCTTTTGCATTATCGGGGGGGCACTTTTTCCTAAGTTTTAATTTTTCTAATTCATTAAAGTTAGTATAAATAAGGGAAGCATTGTTGAACTTATTTTTACCATTTATAGACGTAGAAGTTTTAAGCATGGGTGGAAAAATCCAAAAAATGTGGATTTCCGACCAGAAAAAAATTTAGAATTTTTAAAAGTTTTGAAAAGTTTAGCTAGTTTTTTTACGTTGGAAATATGGTTAAACTTGACAATAAAAACACTATTAAAATACTTACTATTATGTTGCAATTATTGCTGGACTTATAGGAAAATCTCCCCCGGTAATGTGAAAGCTCTGAGTTAAGTTTCGGATTTAGAAATATCGTTAAAAAGCTTACTGATTTTATGGAATCTTTTTTATACTTATATTTCGTTTAAATTAAAATAATTTAACAAAAATTATTTTAATGTTCTTCCCCGGCTCTAAGTCTTGTTTGAAGCGTTCGAAAAAACCACAACGTCCAGAAGCCACTCGCCATCTGCTTCCGGCCTCCAGATCTCTCCAGAATTCATGACAAAACCGTCTATCGGCCCCCCTTAGCATCGGCTTGCTTTGTTTTTGCCATCCGTCCGACAACTGGCCAAATTGGGCCTATTTCGCCGCGGGACCTGACGGCTTTGCTTTTTCCACTTTTATTTCCTCAATGCATTATGATAACCTTTATTATGACGATCTCAGATCATACTTTTCAGTCCTTCCAACACCTATAATATCCAGCTTTCAGCCCAAAAATCCTGGAGCCCCATCTCGTCCTCCTGCTGCTCCTGCTCCTTCCCCTCGATTTTTGGCTCTCGGCCGTTTGCCAGTTGGCTAGGTAGCCGTGATTCTTTGAGAATATTTTTTACCTGTTACCTTAGAACACTTTTGATAGCAGTTTCGTCATTGAAAAGCGGGATCCACCGAGCCAAGAGGGCGCCGGGCCCGGGGCTGCGACCCTGTAGAGGTACCGTAGTTGGCGCGATTTTTACGTGAATTTAGGGTCGGTAGAGCGGAGAAGCGATGCTCTACAGCCATGTGACGCTTCTGATGCTTCGCGTGGTGGATGTGGTGGCCAAAACGACGGTGCAGCAGAGTGCGAGGATGTTGGTGGCCGAGATACCCGGAGAGATACAGGCAAGAAATATTGCTTTCTAATCGTTTTGACTTTTCAAATTTTATGGAAAATCCTGTTTTTGCGTAATTTCAATAAAAATTGTAAACTTTTGCGTTTCGTTTATGGCGTTTAGGTTGTTGTTTAGGTAGGTTGCAAACAAAAACTGTTTAGTAATATTTGGGTTTTTATATTAGAAAAACCGGTTCCTAAGGCAAAAAAGTCCCCACCCCCCGATAATGCCAAAGCACCAAATAATTTCCTTTTCCAGATCGGCGCCCTTTTCCCGTTGCACCGACAAATGGCCGGCGCCGAGGGGTGCGGCGAGATCTGGGAGCAGTACGGTATTCAGAGGTGCGTTTTTTGGATGAGGAGGAGAAAGAGTCCATTTATTTTTTATTTTCTTTAGAACCGAGGTGGCCCTAAAAACGGTGAAAGAATGGAACAAGCGACTTCCGTTTCGACTAGGGATTACAATACGGTAGTCTTATAATTTGGGTTTAACAAGATTTTTCGTTTCTTCAGAGACACTTGCTGGAACGACCGGATATCGATGGAGCAGACGATCGCCTTTCTCCGCGAGGGCATGTTGACTTCGGGTAAGCAGTTGTAGTTCGTAGTCCAATTTTTCATCATTTTCCAGGTTTATCCCAGTGTCCATGCTGTCAGACGCCCGGTTGCAACCGGAAAACGGTGCCCGTTGTGGCGGTAGTTGGCCCTGGAAAGAGCTCAGCGACGATTGCCGTCCAGAATTTGCTACAGGTGACGATCAACGATATCTACGAGTTCAAATTCGAAAATCTACAAAAAATTATTTATTTAGGTGTTCCGCATCCCACAACTCGCCTACTCGGCCACCACCCCCGATCTGTCGGATAAGGAACAGTTTGGATATTTCATGCGCGTCGTCCCCAGTGATGTCTGGCAGGCCAAGTACGCGCAATTCCAATAAACGCTGCTAGTACCGATCTTTCCAGGGCCATCTATCGAATTCTGGAGAATTATAACTGGTCCTACGTCGCCGTGGTTTATACCGTAGGCAAGTATTCGATTTTAAAGTTTGAACGTTTATCTAAAGTTGTTTTGAGAATTATAAACCTAACAATTCAATTTTTAGGAAACTACGGTGAGAAAGGTTTTGCCGAGCTGCAAAGTATGAGCCTCAACTCGTCGGCCGTCTGCATCGCCTTTTCGGAAAAAGTGAAGAGTCTCGCGAATCCGGAGGAGTTTCAAAAGGTATAAGTTTTCTAAGTCGTAGATTAAATTTTTCAGATCCTAATCACAATCCACGAGCAAAGAGTACGACCTCAAGTCGTCGTATGCTTTTGCGAGGGGATCACGATGCGCGGGTTTCTAAAAGCCCAAGAATTTCTGCGAGGTCACTATCGCGGGGAGCGTGATGTGAGTTTCCCTTTTTTGTATAATACCAACTTTTTGACGTCGGAACCAGTAAAACCAGCAATTTCCAGTTCTCAAAATTCCAATGGATCGGCTCGGACGGGTGGGCAGACCGGAAAGACGTCATCGACGGTCTGGAAAATGAGGCCAACGGCTCCTTCTCGATCCGGATCCACTCGCCAAGGGTACGGTACCCGGGTCAGTCGATAGCTTTTGTAGGTTCGCTCCTTCGATCAATACTACATGGACCTAAATCCGGAAAACAACACGCAAAACCCGTGGTTCCGCGAGTTTTGGCAGCAAAAGTTTAACTGCACGTTTTTGATCGCCAAGGAGGAGAAGAACAAGGTGAAAAAAATTATTTGGACGTAATTTCCGTTTAGGTGGACTCGAAGCAACTCTGCACGGGTCAGGAGAGTTTGGAAAAAGGATATGAACAGGTAGAAACATTAAATTTTCTTGTAACAAAACTCGTTTTAGGACCCAAAACTGTCGCAAGTGATAAATGCTGTAAATACAATTGCCAGGGCATTATTAACGCTATATAACGACAAGTGAGTCGATACGCTAGAGGTAGATGCTCTTTTTGCAGATGCAAAAGTATCAACAAGACCGATTGCGCGGATATGATGTCGAAAAACGGGACATTACTGTACGAATATATGCGAAATGTGACGTTCACGGATGAATACCGACAGGATATATATTTTGATAAGCGTGGAGACCCGCCGGCATGGTAAGAATTGAGACTTTTTGAAGATCTTTTTATTGCTGTGATGTTATAGAGTTTAGTTTTATAACTGTTTAGGTATGATATTTTGAACTACGCGGGCCCGAGAATTGGCTACAGAGATGTTGGACGATTCAAGGGTGTTAAAGAGGGCGAAGAGGTCGGTTGAAACTGTGAAGATTAAGCTTTTTTTAAGCTGAGAATCGTGGAAAAGCCGATCTTTGTGACGGGGAATCAAGTGCCGGAAAGTGTTTGCAGTAAGCCGTGTCGAGCTGGATATAGGGTAGGTAAAATCGTAATCGTAATAATAATCATAGCAGTAAGGTTTAAACTATAGTAATATGTTAGAAACGCGTAACCGGGGCTTGCTGTTGGATCTGCGAAAAGTGCGCCGACAACCAGATTGTCAATTCGACGGTGAATGAGTGTGTCGACTGCCCGATCGGGTTGTGGCCGGATGCGAATAAGACCGGTAAGATACCGGTATTTTTAATACTAACTTATCGTTATTGTTATCTATTTATTTTAGAAGTAAATCATAAAAAATAGTGCCCTCTTTTGAAGCATATGACATTCTGTTCAGCCTGCTACGAGCTCGAAATCGAGACCTCCGTTGATTGGACTGACCTCGGCGCTGTGGTGGCCATCATTTTTGCGGTAAATGGTTATAAAAACTTTTAATAATACCTTAGAGTAGTTTGTCCTTTCGCTTAAAGCGTTGTTCTCTGGATGTTTAACGTGATTTTTAGCGAAAAATCCTTTTTACGCTTTTTGGTTCAGGGTTTGGATCGATCCATTTTCTAGTTAAAATCTTCGAAAGATATTAAAGAGTTTAAATTTAAGTTTTATTTTTTTTATTTTTTCTACAAATAAATTGTTTCTATATGGTTTTTGATCTATATTTATTAGGTAACCGGAATGTTGGCCACTTCATTCACCATCCTCACGTTTGTCCGCTACAACAATACGCCGGTGGTGAAAAGCACGACGCGAGAGCTGAGCTACATCATTCTGGGAGGTATGCCAAGTTTAATTCTCTAAATATAATTAAATACATATTGTGGTATATTTAATACATCCATAAATACACAAAACTAATTTCTTCTATCCTAGGTATCATGGCCTGCTACGCCGTCACTTTCCTAATCCTCTGGCGTCCAACCTTTCCCACCTGTTTCTTAACGCGTATTATTCCACCGATAGGTGCGTTTATTCAATATGATTATCTATCTGATTTTCCTTAATAAAATCAACCGAAATTTAGCCTTTTCCATCGTCTATTCGGCCCTATTGACAAAAACGAATCGGATAGCTCGAATATTGGCCGGAAGTAAAAAACGGATCCTCACCAAGAAGCCCCGATTTCTTTCTACTTTTTCTCAGGTAATACGGTTTTAGAGTATCGAAAAATGCAATATTTCAGGTTGTAATTACGTGGATTCTGGTTGGCGTTCAATGCGTGATCGTCGGAATCAGCGTGATCAAGGAGATGCCGGCGGCCGGGTATAATCCGGTTTATTTGCCGAAGAAAATGGTTTGTATTTTATTCTGATTTTTAGGGGAAATCCGAATATTAAAGTATAACTTTAAATTTAAACAAAATTCAATTTGCGCTTTAAACGATTTTTTGGGTCCTATCATCATAGAAAATAAATAGCCTAGAAAAATTCAGTATTCTCTAAAAATCTACCTGAAAAATAGGAAACAGGGTTTCTAAGTGAAAACACAATTTTTAGAAGACAACAAAAGCAGATTTTTAGAACGCAAATGTTTTCCAGGTGCTAATCTGCGTCTCTTCCGACATGGCGTTTTTAACCCCTTTCTTCTGGAATCTCTGCCTGATCACCCTCTGCACGCTGTACGCAGTCAAGACGCGGAATTTACCCGAAAACTTTAACGAGGCCAAATTCATTGGATTCACCATGTAAGAAGGGAAATTCTATAAAAAATGTAAACTCGCAGGTACTGTACTTTGGTGGTCTGGGGAGCATTTATGGTTCTTCACCTTGGCCAGACGAACAAGGCGCTCACGATGAGCTTCTCCTTTTCGATATCGGCTAGCGTTGGTGAGTCCTTTTCGATATACAGTTTGGGTACTTTTACATTATCGGGGGGGGGGAGAGGGTTGTATGTTTAGAAATTCCTAGTAATGGAATGGTAAGTAATTCGATCAGTTTTTAGTCAGCTGCCACCGCATTTCAAGCGGAAAAGCTATATAAAAATTGTTAAAACATTTTAGAAACGCGAAATTTCGGTCGAAATCGCTTTTTCGATGTTTTAGATGTTTCCCGCCTGATCCCCCCCGATAATGCCAAAGAACCGCGCTGTGAAAATCATCCTCTAAAACTGATTTCGAAAGCCATTTTTCGAAGGGTCAATTGGAAAATCTTTTTTCGAAAGAATTGCGCCAAATAATTTTTCGAAAAATTGCTTTTTGCATGAACCACTTTTCTAAATTATGTTTTCGAAACCCCACCTTTAAAACAAATTCCACCCTTTAGCTCTGATGCTCCTTTTCGCGCCGAAGCTCTGGATCATCATCATACACCCGGAGAAAAACGTGCGCTCCTCCTATACAACCACCAAATTGATACGGTAGGTTTGAAAGGTGTATTCCGTAACACTCCCCATTTCAGGTGCCATTTCGGCAACTCACAGGGCGGCACGTTCGACTCGAAGCATAACGCGTCATCGAAGACGACGCGTGCCTCTACACAGTCGGCCTCGCTCAGGTTGGCCCCCCACACACGGTCAGCCACACAGTCCCGGTGTACGGTGGTTGCTGCTGTGCATCGTTTCCCTGTTGTTGTTGTAGTTTTCACTTTTACCCCCGGCTGCGTAGTTTGTAGCCTATATTTTTACGATTAAAATCTTGTAAATTTTTATGCTGTTTTGTAACCAATTTTTTTCAAATTTGCGCAGTTAAGCTGGATGGCGTTTCAATTTCCATTTTCGATTTTCGATTCAAGGTCCCGGCAAGGCATTACCCTAGTTTTTTGGTTGTGGATTCGCTATGGACCTTGCCGCGACGCAAACACGATTTCCATTCCGTAATCGATTGCGGTCTCGGAGCGCGGTAACGCTGCGCGTTGCGTGTCGCGGCGCGACAAGATCGCAAGGAATCCACAGCTATAATCCCGACACCCGTTCCGAGAGGCTAAAATAGCGGCACGGCACTTCTGCGGATTTTAACGTTTTCCCCTGGTATCTTTAGGATTGCACTTTTATTTAGTTTAGCTTCCCCTTTTTAGCAATCAATTTCGGCACTTACTGGGCTCTGCTTCCCAAGAAAATCCGTGTAATTCCGTCGTGTTCCTATTGACACTCAAGTTTTTTTGAATAAAATTTTCCAGCCACTCGTCGGGCGTCACTCGAACAGCCTCCGTGCACGTCGTCTCCCACCCAAGCGGTCACACCGACGCCCAAACACAAACCGACCCGCCCGCCTCGAAATTCAGGTAAATTCAGGCTTTTGAGATTTTTAAAATGTACTTTTATTTCTTTTCTCAACTCGCCCCTTTATAGTGATTCCCCGGATAGTGAATTGAGGTAATTCGCCCCCATCACCACCAATTTTCCGGGCCTACTAGGTCGCCCTAAATAGGCGATGGTTCATTTGGGAGCATGAACTTGTTGGCCTCCCTGGTTGGTCCCGGAATGACACCCGTCGGCTTTCAAATCCTGTAACCCGTGGCCCCAGGCAGCCTTCAGTCTCGTTCGACCCTATATCCTGCCCGAGCTACCGTACCCTCGATTTTTAGCCGAACATTCTCGATCGCTGGCAAACCGGGGAAGAAGGTGGTCGACGACGATGTGCAACTACTGGTTGATGCGTGTAGACGATATCAGGTTTGGACTGGCTGTATTTCATGTGGACAACCTAATTGACCCTCCCAAAATTTTCCAGATTTTCTGTATTTTTTCGGGATGGTTTTAAAGCCAGTCGATAAGCATCAAAAACGTTTTTTGTTGTTGTGGCTGCTCAAAATATTGTATGATGAAAAAAAAGTTATATGCGAAACAAAAATAAGTTTTGAAAATTGAGCTAAAAAGCTCGTTTTCGACATTTTTCCATTTTTACGGGATTTTTAAAGGCATTCGATAGAGCATCAAAAATCTATATATATATTTTCAAATATTTTGTATTGACAAAATCAAAAAAATCTCGTGCTTTCGAGAACAAGAATGGCCGATTTTGACAAAGCTTTCGACTTTTTCTAAAAATTTAAATTATAAAATTTTCTTGAAATGGTTTTCTATTTGAAATATGGTTTTTTATGCTTGGCTGGCAAAAAAAAATCACCACAAAAATGCTTCCTATTAACTTGCTAGGCATTTCTAGGCTTATAGGAAAAATCTTTGCACCCCCCGATAATGCGAAAGCGCCAGAAATAAACGGAATTTTTGTGATTGCAGGATGAACGCCTCCGGGGCGCCGAGTCGAACCTCCTCCTCGAAGAAGCGGAAGACGAGGGACAAGGCGGTGATGAGGTCGGTGCCCTGCTTGTCGGTTCGATTGGAAACTCGATGCGTGCCGTGTTGTCGACGATGGGCCATGGGACAGCTCTTGGCCCAACCACGGTCCCTTCAAAGGGTGCCACACGTCCTTCTGAGGGCCGTCCATCCCGGCAACTTGATGAGGACTTTGAGGAGGTACGGTATTGCATGGTGGTAGTGTCTTTTAGGAAGGACCACGGAATTGGCACGGAGACAAATGGTAGTAAAAATTGGGGTTATGGGCGTAATTTTGACTTTTTTAACGTTGATCTTGTACAGAACTTTCCGCTGATTCCGGATCTGATTTTAGAATTTATCTAATCGTTATAGTTAAGAAGTCACAGCGCATTTTTACAAGAAATTACAAATAACACAAAGCTGTTGTTTTTAGTGTGATTGGATATTTTATGACATCTATCCTGACCAGAATTTTGCGCTAATTCTGAATCTGAGCTCAGAATTTATAAAATAGTCGTATTTGAAAAGTTATTGATACTTTTTAAGTACCCTTTTTAGTTTTCGTCTTCTAACGTTCAAAAATAGGCTATAATTTCTTAAATTAGAATATTCGACAAATTCTGATAGCAACTTTGGGATCAGCGCAAAATTCTGCACCAGAAAAACTTTAAAATCTCGGAATCCCGACTAAACGTCGAAAAACGTCGATTCTCAACCCTGACGGGATCGAAATTTCTAGTTTTCTAGTCTTTTCACCCTGAAAATGCTTTAGAACTTTAAAAAAGATCATATTTGACAGATTCTGATAGCAAATTCGGAATCAGCGCAAAATTTTGTGCCAGACAATGCCTCTAAAACCGCCAGTTAACTTAGAACAACGACAAAAAAATCGAAAAGGGCCGATCAGCCCGTGCGGGATTCGAACCCTAGTCTCTGGGGCTCAAGAAAACCCAGAATCCAACCAATACACCACGCCAGTCTCCGTGAAAATTCGCTTGGCCCATGTATAAACCGTAGAAATGTGGGTGTCATTGTCTGAATCCTCGTTTTTTTCAGTCTTTCTCTCCCCACTGTGCCGGGATGAGACGCCAGTGGTGCGCCAAGAGTTGTCGCTCACCATTTTTTCCTTTTTGTGTCACCGGATCAACCCTTTTTGGGACCCTTCCGGTTGCAATGGGAGGACCCAGCAGCTTTCATTTTGTTTGCCCGGTGCTAAAAGGAGTAAAGGCCGGCTACAAACTACAGAATTTATAATTAGGAAAGAAAATGGATTAAGTTAGAGTTCTAAAAACATTGTTGTAGTTTGTGCCCTGTGCCATTCGCCTCTTTTGGCTGGGTTCGCTGATGCACCGGGTGTTTTTGCTAGAGATACCAGAAGGAAAAGAATCACGTCCTTAAAGGGATTGGCAAGGCGGTACTTTCCTATTATCGGGGGGGGCGAATTTTTATATAAGCCCAGAACTTCCTGGAAATATAATAGTATGTAGTTTAACAGTTTTTCGTAAAAGTAACGATATTACCAGCGGAAAAGCCATCCATAAATGAGCAAATTTTTTAGGATTTACATCTTTTTCCAAAAACGGCCATTTTGCCGATTATACGGCTTTGTAAAGTTTTTGCGCTTAAGTAGGCAGTAGACTCTAGAAAACCCTAAAAATTTGAAAGTCGAGATTTTAGCCGAAAATCGACGATTTTGGGTGGAAAAATTCAAAATTTTTTTGTTTTTTTTTATGGACATTTCCAAAGGTTTTTATTTATGTGGAGAATAGTAAAAAAACCGTTTTGAAACATTTCCGTGATATATTAGGAAAAGATGGATGCTAAGAAAAAATTACGCCGTTTCCTAGAGAATCCACAGCCAGAAAATCCATACCCGTGCCTTGCCGGTCCCTTTAGAGCCGAGATTTCGATAGCCCACACCCCCGGTGCATCACTCTGGATTGGGGTGTCTTTTTCGCGCTTCTCCTCGGTTCCCGGAGCTTACAGGCAGCTTTTGCAAGGCTTTCTCTCTCTCCATGGTGTCTCCGGCAGGTCTTGTTGGACAAAAACGTCTATTTTTGTTTCAGCTGCTGCGTAGCCGTGGCGTGCAACCCCTCGGATTCCACACGGCCACTCCGCTCTGAGCCAGGTAGGCATACTAATTCGGTTCTTTGGCATTATCGTGGCCGGGAAGCGATTTTTCCTAAACATCGGAAATGGCTAGCAACGTCACAGGGAGCAATTAATCGCGTTTTTAGTGAAATTTAACTTTATTTAAAGTGGAAACTGGTCTAAAAGACTTTGGAAAAAGTTAAATTAGAAACTTTGTATTTGTATTTGTAGTTTTTGATGAAATCTGATACGTTTTTGCTTGTGGGAATAGTAAAAAACGTTTTTGAAACACGTCCTTTATTGATATTAGAAAATTGGGACCATTATTTTAATTTAATAGAATTTACAACATTTAATTCTAAAAATTCAGCTGGAACATGTCATGATCAGCGTCTACCCGCTCAATTCTCCTACTGCCTCCTCCTCCTCCTCCTCGTTCGCCTCGTTTTCCCTTCGCCAAATACGGGTGGGCTTATTTTTGAATTTAATTTATTAAAAATTAATTAAAATTCTTTTTTAGCAGCTAACTGAGTTTAAAAAATCTGAAGAACCTGCATTTTTGAGAAAGGTGTTTTTCCACATTTTCTACAACCTTCAGGCACGCCAGCTTTTCCTCCCCGCTCCCCCAAATGTGCCTTCCGTATGCAACGAAGAATGTCCCCAGCCACTTGAATCCTCCGCGAATTGAATCAACGACTAAAGGTACGCAATACTATCAAGGAATGGCATCGAACGAAACGATACTATCGACAAAAAAGACGCAGAAAGCGCAGAGGCGTTCGGGGTCATCACGGCCATGCCATCCATCCCCGACGCCTCATAACCTAGGCCCTGTCCCCTCAACTCGCCGCCCGGTTAGCTCAGTCGGTAGAGCACCAGACTCTTAATCTGGTTGTCGCGGGTTCGAGCCCCGCATTGGGCTTAGTTTTTGCTTCTTGCTCGAAAATCGCTAAAAACGTTTCGTTAGTCCCGCGCTGTAAGAATTTTGTCAATGTTCGTGGTTCTATTAACGTTTTTGAAGGCTTATTAAGACTAAGCTGGTGATTGCCCAATAGAAACCACCAGGCCCTAGAAAGCTGAGGTCGGCACTTTTCCCCAAAGGGCATCCAGGGGTACTGATAGTGCTCATTTCCCGTTTTACACAGGGGCACGATCGCCAGGTGGTCTCCTATCTGAAGCACAAGCGGAGGACAATCAAGAATCGAGGTTATGCCTTGAATTGTCGCGTTCGACGCATTCAGAATCATCATCAGCCTGCGACTGATGATGTGTTGCTCAGGGATCAGGTTGGAAATTCGTATAAAATTTCATTAAATGTTCCCAATTCAGACGGTGGTCAGTCTGCAGGGATGGCTTCAGTACTACGAGAGCTCATACTCGACATTCTTCAACTATTCTTCAAGGCGCCTGTAATCCGGCCCTTTCCTATACCATGATCCCCACATTGCCATAGATACCCTTGTAGCTTAGAATCTGGAATTCATTGACAAGCTGGCCTTCTAATTGGAATATTATTTTTTATCCATCCATCAAACTACAAATATAGACGACGACGTTCCGCTACAAACTACACCCATAAGGGCGTAAAAGTGCATTTTTTTGGGTGTAGGCCCCGAAGAATCGAGCATTTATAGCTTTTACTTGCAAAAAATTTTCAAATTGAAGGAATTTCCTTGAGCATAGCATGAATTCCGCCAGGTACGGTTAATTCTAATCCATTCTACTAGCCACCATTTCTGTGTTTTTTTGTACAATAACTCGATCTTCCCCGTTAAACATTGACCAAAATCTCTGATGTCACTTGTGATCGCCTTTTCCACTTTTTTATTTTTTTTGTCGTCCGTATCCAGCTAACGTACTCTTTTTTTGGCCGCATTTCCGTTGTGATATGATGTTCTCCTCCTTTCCGGTTGGGTTTCCGCCCGTTCCCTTGGCCACCCACCCACTCGACGCAATTGTGATATTTATGTGTTACCGTACTTTTGATGTTTTTCGGTTTAATGTATTTCCTCAAATATGTCTTGCAAATTTTCCGATCATTTTTCTTCGCTTGTCTAGTCGATAAATATTCGAGTTTACGGTGCTTCCTGGTTATCGGGGGTCGGTTATTTTAGCGGGGGTCGGTTGCGAACTTTTTTTCTATGATATCGTGCGGCTCGGCTAATTAAAAACTGGCCGTTTTTATAGACTTGTGCGCCGTTTGAAATGGTTCTGGACTGTTAGCGGGGAAGGAGACATTAAGAAAAACATCATAAAACATGTTGAAAAAAAATTCTTTTTCGGTGTAACGTATATGAAAATGGCTAAAACCGCGCTATAACCCTAGATTTCGTGACTATAGGATAAATATTTTTATAATTTTTGATTATCGGAAGCTACTAAAACAGTATTAAAATAAACTACAATTTATCACTAGGCAGGTATAGGCTAAACGAAAAGAAGATGCCAACCGACCCCCGCTAAAATAACCGACCCCCGATAACCAGGAATCACCGAGTTTACTTTTTAGTCTTGACAAAGTGTAGGTTCCTTTGGGGAGTTTCACCATTTTTTTTCTTTTCCCGTTAGATGGGGACCTTCTCTTTCCGCTTCTCCTCCTTGCTTTTTCTGGCGGTACCAGAATAAAGAGATAGCCGAGGCACAAATGCCCGACCCCCAGCAGCCGGCAGCCCTGCCCATTTCTCGGTCCGGTGTTCCCCGGTTCTGCAAAACTTTAGCACATTTCTTTGGCCGGAAATTACTGTAGTTTCTCGTATTTTCTGATCCCTAGATTTCAGGCTTAGAACTTCACGCAAAAATGCAAAATGGAGAGGCGAAACCGATCGGGGCTCAGGTTGGGGCTTGAAATTACAAAAAATACTTTAAAAGCTTGGCGTTTCCTTTTTTCTGTTGGGAAAACCAAGAAACTGAATTTTACAAAAAAAACACGATTTATATTCCAGCCGGAACACGCAATGATTAGCGTCTATCCGCTCAATTCCCCGGCTGCCTCCTCCGCCTCGTCGTTCGCCTCGTTTTCCCCTTCGTCAACTACGGGTACGAGGTTTTTCATAGTTTTAGCGTATTAAAAAATAGACTCAATATCGTAATACTTTTTTACCTTTTAGTAGGTAATTTTAAAAATTCTAAACCTAAAGTTTCTAAAAAAACAGCTTTAATAATATTTAGGCCTGCCGGCTTCACCTCCCCCTCCCCCAAACGTGCCTTCCGTTTCCGACGAAGAGCTGGCGCAGCTCAGCGTGCGCCAATTGAATCAACGACTACAGGTACGAAATGATACTATCGACAAATGGCATCGAACGAAACGCTACTATCGACAATAGGACAAAAAAGTGCTGAAAGGATGCCGGGGTCAGCCCAACCTGGGAATTTTGCGGGCCGGGCCGGCCCGGCCCGGCTCGCCCCGGCCCGGCCCGCCACCTCGATTTCGCCGGCCCGGCCCGGCCCGGCCCGAAGCGATTTTTCTGGGCCCGGGCCGGCCCGACTTTTAAGGGTCAAATACGGGGCTGGCCAAAAAACTCCCGCCAAGCTGGTTTAACACCATTGCAAGGTATTTTGCTGTTAATACGGTATTAGTGGACCATTTTTGCAGCACTTCGGTTAATAAAATTTAAATTTCAAAGTTATAACGATTTTTAAGAGCTAAATATCGACCGATATCAGGGTAATAATGTTAAATTAAGCCATTTCGAGTTTTAATTCGCCATATTAATATATATTTTGGGTCTTGTTGAGTACTACGATACATACTGATACATCTAAGAAAAAATCCGGTCGCGCTGACATAAAAATTCAAAAAGCAAAAAAAAACGCCGGGCGGGGTCGAACCCGGACCGATTTCCTGGTAGGGGCGTAATCGAGAAAAGGACTAAATTTTTATTGAGGCTGTATAATAACGCCAAATCGACTATTCGTGAGCGAAAATATGCAAAATAAGTCCCAATTTCCCCCAAAAAATGTATTTTTAGACTTAATAACATTTAAAAACCCCGGTTTTTTTGAGCATCAAAGTGTCGTCGCATAATCACTCATTTAGCTAAGTAACAGTAGGCCGGCAGTCTTCATATCGAGGTGCTTTCCGAAAATCGCTAGCAAAAATTTCCTGAACACAGTGTGTACCAGCCACTAGGCCTTGATAGACATCATTGCAGATACCGTCAGTTATAGGCGAGAATAAAGCTGTTATACCACCCAAGAAGCAGGAAGGATTTATGCAAATACGCAACATATGAAAAGCTAACAGGTTTAGGGCTGGTTCCCTTGGGGGCCGTCATTGTGGTAGCCGTTGATCGTGGGTGCGGCCTGTCCAAGTTGCTGATCTCGCCCATGCGCGTCCATCGCTGGCATCCTATTGGCGACGGGGTCTCCCTGTCCGCGTTCGAGCAGCATGAGCTGAAAAAAACAACCATGGGTAAAAAACCGTAGGCAGAAGCGTCCAGGATCTGATTAACTATTTATCATCCACATATAGGGCTAGACAAAAATAAAAAATCGTCCCCCTAGGGCTAGACAACAAATAAAAAATCGTCCCCCGTGGAAAACGCCGGTTCTTGAGTATTCCCGGGGCATAAGCCTATTTTAATAGCAAAACCTTTTTTAAAGTTAGAAAAACGCTTGAAAAAGTCAAAAATTTTGTCATTTTTAGGTCGAAAATTTGATTTTTCGACCATTAAATTTTTTTAATTAAATCTTGTAAAGTTTGTATGCTTACGAATAGCTATAAACAATTTAGAAACACTTCCACTATTTATATAAAAAATCTAGGCTTGAGCCGAAAAAACTTCGGTTCCCCCCGAATACTCAAGTACCCCTTTTTGTCAAAGAACATTTTTCTAATGAGCTACCGAGATAAATCCTGATTTATTACAAAAATGATTGGGTGCGTGATTTCCTAAAAGGAGCCCAGTTTTTTTAGGAAGGTAAAACACACCTGAAGAGGCGTTTCTTCTCCTTGGCGTAGATCTTCTTCTCCCAAGGGTTCCAGTCAAAATCGAGGATCAATCGATAATTGAAAGATGCAAAGCCGTCGAGCACTCTAAACAGGGAAAGAGCGTAAAGCAGAAAAACACGAAACTACCGGTAGTGAACATCCGTCTTTTGGCCCTTTTGCTGGCCATTGAGGAATGCCTTGACGTAGAGATCGCCGCATGGTTGTTGGAAATTGCGCTTGCAGACGACCGCGTTGAACACGTTGAAGATGGCGATGCGGATTTGGTATTGTTCTGGGCGGCGGACGGAGATGTCAATCGGGCGGGGCACAGGGCCTGAATTTGGTTAGGGTTTTTGCAGGTCAGGCTAGAAATTACCGATATCCAAGGGAAAGATGTCGACCCAACAGCGGATGCGGCCCACCTGTAGATAAATGGTGAAATCTATCGAAAATACCTCTTGCTTTCCACCATGGCTGTCAAATAGTGGGCGTGATTCGACGTGCTCAGGCACCAGACCCATCTGGAAAATAAGCCAGTTTTCGAAAAGCGCAGAAACGTACCTTGTGGAGTACAAAAAGGGCCACTCGTTGCACCGGGCTGCCGACCCGGGGTCTGGGCGTTGGCTCACGCTCAATGTCGCTGATCATGAATTTGACGCCCAGCACCTGAAAGCAAAAACGTTGAGCACAAAACTGATACAATGCACCTCAAGTCCCAGATTCGGATAGGCATCGCCAAGGAAACGCGGTGGTGGGAGTTGCATCCGACGGCAGTATCGACGAAGGGTGGAGAGGGGGCTGAGTTGGTCCCTCCACACCAGATCGCCCTGAAGATGTAGATAAATAGTCAAAAAAATTAAGATAACAATTAGGTTAATATCAAGCCCCATTATAAGATTTTAAAATTCTGAAGTTTTTGACCAATTTTCCCGGTTTTTTACTAATCTTCGACAAAAATCACAATTTTTCGGAACCTGTGTGACCTAATCAAGATTTTACTTTATGAAAAACAGTGATAAACGTCGGAAATACCCGACATTTCAATCCTAGCCCCTCACGCGCATCGAAAAAAAATGTCCTAGCACCCCCACTAACACACAAGCCCTGATACCTTTGTGGTGTATTGCTGCGGGAGGGCTACAGTAGTCCGGTGACGTGTCAAAAGGCGGTCCTCGAGATCGATCGTTGTGGAGCCGACTTCCTCGTCACGGATGATGCGCCGGCGATTCATGACGGTTATCACCAAGTCCTTCTCGAGCGGCAGTTCAACGTCAAATTCGATCAACTGGAAAATCCGATTTTGAAGGTTTTGAAGGGTCATCACAACCTCTCCATATTCTGGATCAACGTTGTCCGGGGAGTAGCTGGCTTTGCGGCTGATCTAAAAAAGGAAGTTATAAAAATACGCTACACTACGCCAGAGAAATAAAACAGTAATAACTCATAAACTCCAACCTTCTTCTTCCCAATTCGCGCCATCACGTAGGAGTCACAGGCGCGGTTCGTTTTCTTGTTGATGAGGCCGGTGGCTAAATCAGTGGTTCAAAAAACACCAAAAACGGCCTACCAGCCACAACATAGAGACGCACACGGCACGCTGTCACTCCAGGAAATTCGACGCCAGACGGTTGCGCCAAAGCGGCTAAAGAAAAAAATCTTTCTTGGAAAAGAAGGACCTTACGCGCTTTTTCTCCTTCATATTTTTGGAGGAAAAGGCGCCCTTTCAGCTCTCCCGTCAATTCCTTCTCTTCATGATCATCAAAGTGGCCTAAAACTCCGCGTTTTTGCAGGGATAACATCACATGCCTCGTGCCGATTTCTTGAACTGGAATTTGTCGAGGAAGTCTTTGAAGCGCCCATATTCCTTGGTGTCTTCCAGTGGCCATGGGAAGATGCTCAGCGATTCGATGCCGGTCCTGAATTTGAAAGGTAGAGTGAGCCAACCTAAAACAAACTCTTTGAAACCTAGCACGCGTTCGGAGTGCCCGTCCGAATAGTAGAACTTGCTCCACCAGTCGATGCGATAATCGCCCAAATGCTCGTCATTCACCACTAAAAACAAAAGGTTATGTTAAATCTGGAAGCATACCTTTAGGCAATTAAGCATCAGCTGCATCTTCAAGCTCAACCAGATCCTCAAATTGCTGCCAGCCGTCGTCAGATAGTTGGTCTTGCTGTAACCAACAAAATTTCACAAAGTATCTCGCCGCTAACCTTTCGATGCCGGTTGTCTTGACGTATTTGCGGTAGTCGCCGGAAATGATCGTGTTGAGGACGAGCGGCGGAGCGAGTTCCAGTTCTGAAAAACAAATTTTTAAGCAGAAATCTTTCGATTACCAGCAGCATGACGTTTTGGAAGGTGACGAGGGGCTCGTCAAAGTTCGGGTTATCCTTGACATATCGCAATGGGCGGAGTTTCGCGTCAGAATCGCCAAAGATCATCGAGATGAACGGGCGGCGGAACGGTCAGCAGCTAAAATGCTGATAATGGTTTGATTTCGAAAGCTTAAAACTAACAACTTACACACAGCCAGAATTTTGCCCAATGGGGTTGGAATGGGGGGTTCGAGTGGGGCTCCATTGGGGGTTGGCATGGGTGTCTGTTGGGGGGTGTTGCGATGGAGGTCAAAATAGGTCTTTGGGGTAAATGGGGGTTCGGGAGGTCTAATTACTAGCATTTGGCGCATGCCAGAAATCGGCGAAAAAGCGTTGATTCCTGGCAAATAACAAGATACGGACGCAACGCGACTGACGTATTTTGATCCCCCGTTTCGACGTGAAACTGCTTGAATTTCATTATTGTGACGCGATTTATTTAATCGTGAAGCCATTCCAATCATTCTAGCTGTTTTTACTTATAAAAATGACCCCGGGATAACCGAGATCGCTCAGTTGACGCTAATGACGGAATACGAAATGTTTACCTGAGATTGATGGCCACCATCAGCTCGGGCCAATACGTTATAGGCGACGACTAACTAAAACAAAGCTAAGTAAAGAGTTAAAACAAACCGATTCCAAAGCCGTCTTCATATCAGCTAACACCGCTGGCAAATGACCATCTTCTATTGTGGTTGGGTGCTAAATATAAAACGGTTAATATAATAGGTGACCAGCAGCAAGGTTGAGAGTGCATGGTCGAATTAGATCCAATTCTGTCAGGTAGACTTCAAGTAAAATTTTCGACGTCGGCAATTTTAACGCCCTGTTTAACCAGGAAAACGTAATTTTAAAAATCCCAGCGTGCTGCATGCTTCTAACACTGGCTGTCAGATATTAAAGGGATAGGGACGGCATCAGTCAATTGATTACGCGCGGGAAAGAAAATGTCACTGCACCTCTCCCCGGGGCGCGCTCTCTCGCAAATCATTATGGATTGTTTCAAAACGTAATTATCAAGTCAATGTGGGTAGCAAGTTCCCACCATTCGGAGCCGTGCTCATCGTCTTCTGCGAGATTTTAGCGCCCCAAACATCCGTATGCGCCACGAAAGTCCACCTAAAAAGATAATCGCCGAAAACTAGTCATGACCCACCCCTCAGCCGTTCGTTCTTGTAGTTCGAACAGCTTGTCATCGTAGACGACGCGGCCTTTCTCGGATGAGATTCAGCGCTCGCGCGTGTGGCGCACTTGCCAATCTCCCTAATTCAAAGGTAATCATGTAATAAATCATGCCTTACCGAATAAAGCCAACCATCCGGAACCACTGGTCCTTGAAGTGGGTCCACGATATGCCCGCGAAAGTCGAAGTACCCAAGCGTTCCCCACTCGTTGTTCTAGTTTCGTAGCTAATAGGTCTTGTCTTAACAAAAGTGGTAAGCAATCAGATTTTCTGTACCTGATAGTGGTAGACCTCCCAGAAACACTTCGGCTCCGCAGGCTTCATCTCGCCTATGTAGGCTGCGCCATTTTTGTGTCGTCCCATCCACATTTTGATGTGCAAGACGGCCGGCACTTGGTCGTCTTGTGACTTCTTGCGGACGGCGCCTTCCATCCACATCAACTGCACGGGCCGCAGTACCGTCCGGCAAGGGCCTCAGCTTCCACCGAGTGCATAATCTAGGATTGTTTTAATAAAAATACATGGCCGGTATACTTCTGCTGGTGATATGCGAGCATAGGCGACGACTTTTTCCGAAGCCACCATTTTGATGAGGATATCAGGCAGGGTACATTCAGCATCACGAGCCAATTTGCTAAAAAGTTCACAATTTTTTGGGAAATCTGCTTTCAAATTACCGTAGCGAAAGTGCGGCACGAGCCAGACAACGGGTCCCTTCCTCAACAGCTTTCTCGAGCGGCAGGTGTTCATCCTTGAGCGACAGCAGCCCTTCACGAATCTGGCAAACAATTACTTCCGAACCTTTGGCAGCTCAACCTCAGCGATCATGCGTTGTCGGGTCTCCTGGTGAAGAAAATCGTGGTGGGAGCGGAGTCGCTTGGGAGCTTGGTGGTGTTGGATTGAGGCGAGCATGCGGCCAGCCCATTCGAGGCCTTCCACGACCAGCTCGCCACCATAGGACGCTTTTTGTCCACCGAGGGCCGCCACTTCTCCAACAACTTCTTCAACCATTGTAGCGACCTAGCACAAATTAATTAAAAGCTAACGGAAAAGTACCGCTGATATCGCATTGGACCTTTCGACACGATGGTGGACGTTTTCCTAGAGGCATCCAATCTCGAGCAACGGTTCGTGGTTGCCCCAGCCCATGCAGAAATCGCGGCAATCGTCATAGTCCGGCATTGATGGTGGGTGCTGCTTCTGGGCAGCGGATACGATCGTTCGTTGCTTCCGTAGTTTCCCATTGACAGCTAAAACTGAGTGAGGAGCGTCAGCTTTAATAAATTCATACCAGAAACGAGACTTATCCGAGGCATCGCAACGGTTGATTTTTTTTGCATGCGTGGCAAAGAGGCTGTAGTGGTTGAGGCGCTAAAAATCAGCGATTTCCTTGTGTAAGTAAAGTCACACTAACTTCAAATTTGAGCCCATACTTGACGGCGGCATGGGAAAGGGTAGCCACCTCCGGGTGATCGCCTTGGAAGTCGACACACTCAACTGCGGCCAAAATACGCCCGTAGAATCTAGGCCAAATGTAAAGACGCGACCGAGTATATCTTTACTTGCAGTTGTCGGTTTCCGGAATCGTCAACTTGCGGCGAAAGCGGCGGAGCTGGGGCATCTTCTCGGGGCCGTAAAAGTTGAGGAAGGCGGGTCCAAATGACGGCAGATATCCTTCTTCGCCTGGAGCGTAGATGTCGCGAAGAGCAATGGAACTTGGGCGATGACCGTCTTCTTTTTCCCGCGCGTCATGATCAGATGGAAGACGAGGCGGTGGATGACGGTGGGCCAGAGGAACGGAAGGGCAACTTCTTCGTTGAATGGGATGAACTTCGACTCGACGTCAAAGGATTCCGGCGTGGTCTCGCCAGATTGATTGCCAGCAATTACCTAGAAGGAATTCCGTAAAGCCAACTAGTTGTAGAACCTTGATGGTAAATTCTGCATCCGGGCCTTTGCCCTTGCGGGGTTGGATGTTCTCGCGCACTTCGGTGACGAGTTGGAGCAGGCGGTGAAGACGTACCTAGGAAACGGCAGGAATTGCAAAGCGGCGAGGTTTGTACTGACCACAAGTGTGTATCCGGCAAAATGGGCCGAGTTGAAGATGTCTTTGCTATCGTCGTCATCGCGGATTGGGGGTGATTCGCCGGCGCTGTAGACGGCAATAGACACCTAAAAAGTGTATAAAGCTTCGGCAAGAGCTCCACTTTGATGCAGCCGACATCCTCATCCCGTTCGGCTCGTTTGTCATCCTTTGGAGGCGGAGCAAGGGCAATCCACTTGTTGAGGATGGCGCCTCCGGATTGGTGCATGATCTGGAAAAAGCTTATAAGTCCCAAAGTGGAAATCTTACCATAGCCATTGGGCAATCGAAAGACCCAAGCAGCTTATCGCTCAACACACGGCGAACAGCATAAGCCTGAAAAGCTAATTCAAAACTTTTCGGGCAAGCTCCTCACCTGCAATGTGATGGTCTTCATTGCCGCTTTTTCCAAAGTTGTCTCCAGGGAAAAATTGAGGTTCTGTTGCTATTTTGGGTGAAGTTCGGTGGTGACGCGTGTGGCTTTTGTTCTTCCGTCCAAGCGTACGCGTGCTCGCAGGTTGCCACTCTCCCGAATATCTCGCGCTTCGATCACTCGAACGGTCACCTAAAGTTTGTTAATTTTGGCGCTTAAGCAGCTGAGCCAAACTGCAAAAAAACTTACAAAAACATTCCGTTTGACGTCGGTGTTTTCAAAGCTCTTTCCGCCGGTGCGGGCCGCGTTTTCAGCGTCGCCCTCTTGATCGGCCCGGTGCTCACCGACTTCGGCCTCCGAGTTTGGGTCGTCACCCTAAACAGTTTGAAGCCAATAATTTGCAAAGTAACCTCTGTGCCGGTTTCGCCATCTGTGTCGGCTTCGGCGTCGGTCGAGCCCTCTTCATCAGTAGTAGCGTTGGTTCTATAAAGGTTGGTTGGTCATTCTATAAATTAAGCGTTGGTTTCGGTATTTCTACGCTGACAACTTCGATTTCGATCAAACTCTCGGTTCCTCGGATAACACTCCTTGACTGGTCGCTATTTGGAATCCGGAACCTATTCAAGTTTTGAATGGCACTTCCGGTATAAAAAAACGGCCTCTATCAGACTGTCCAAATTAAAATCAACCCCACTTTTTGCCTTGTTTCCCCTTCTTTCGCTTCAACCGCCCGCCGAGCTTCTTCTTCAGCAATTTCCAGGCGCCAGATGTGGAGCTCTTCTAAACAAAATTACAAAAAAAGTTGAATTCTTGCCTTCCGTCATCCTCCTTGTCAGAATCGGGCGCTTCGTCCTTATCCTTGGGCTTTTCCGTGAATATTACCATCTTTCCTGGAAATGAGCGGTAAATGAAAGATTTTGGCGCGAAAGGACTGACCAAGAAAGAGGCATGTGAAAACGAAAATGAAAGCAAAGGAATTCCTAAGAGAAAAAGCTTTATGCAGATCAATTTTTGCAAAGCGAGAATTGGCCGGTGTTTGGACCCATAAAAGTTCGCTACCTGCTTTGTCTCGGAAAATAAAGTAAGAGCAAAATGCTCGCTTCTGATTTCGACTAACATCGCATGGGAACGTACAGGTCGGGAATACAAATGTGACAGAACCGAAGGGCAACGGGAAGAACAAAAAATGTTTGGGGGGCTTTGACTGGTTTTACCGCGCTGATTTCTATCTTAAACGGCAAAGATGAGCTCTGAATTCCGGATTTTGGAACCAAGCAAAGTCTTCCATCACTAGATCTTCCACAACGTTCATTGACGGTTTGCGAATTCGCACGAACCCCACCATCGAGTGCAAGTAGTGGGTCTGCTCGACGCGGAGCAGTGTAGTTCCTCGAAATAGATATCGGCCCTGAGAAATCATGTAGCTAACCAACGACAAATCTACCCCTTAAATGACGTGGAATGCGCTTGGACGTACAGTTATCGAACAACTGTTTATCTACATAAATGGTGGCAGGAGGATCGGCAACAGAGCTAGTCTGTGCCGATAAGTGGACCCGCAACGAGATAATACAATCTAGTCTTAGGCGGGAAGTGGCGCACGCGACGCGACCGCAAAGGGGCGCGCGCCGGTGGCTTACCCACTGGATAGGAGAGACAGCCGGGGGAAAGAGGATCTATTGTGGTCCAGCAAAGCTGACACCACAACACCTCCCCTTGTACAAAACAAAGTACGAATTTCTAGGAGAAATTGGGACAGGTGGAACAGGAGATAGGCGGAGTCTAATGTGGTCCAGCGAGCTGGCCCCACAACACCTCCCCTTACAAAAAAAACAAGTGTAGATTGGAGGGACCGGGATAGGAATCGAGTGAAAAGCACAATAAAGTTCAAGAAAAATTATCTGCTTATTCCTTCACTCCTGATGACGCGCAGCGAGGCGATCACCGACAACGTCCATCCTTCACCTTCATCGCCTTCACATCACGTCCTCCTTCTTGTCGACCTTCTTTTCCTTCTTTCCTTCTTCGGCCTCACTTGTAGACGCGGCCTTGGGCTTGACACGCGCACCTCCTTCGGTCCTTTCGTGGATGAGGACTAACCAACTTCCTCATCTTCTGCTACCCTCGCGGCTTGTGGCGGTCCTTGGGGCAAAACGGCGGCCGGTCGCCGGGCACTTCAGGCACTTGCACCCTCCTCCTTCTTCGACAACGGCAGCGTGCCCTCCACCCGGAAATGTGGGGGCAAAAAGGGGAAAAACACCTCCCTTCCATTGATCCTGCACGAGCGGCACCGGCACATCATCCATCGATGGGCCCGCCGGCATCAGCACGCTCTGCTCCTTGATCTTCTCATGCCTTCTTTCTTGTCGCTTGCCAACCATGTAGACGTCCCTGACCTCGACCTTGTCGCTCTCCTTGACCTTGTCGCTTTCTTGGTCCTTGTCTCGTCGGCTTGACTTGACTTCTCGCGCTTCTCCACCTTCTTTCTTCATCCTTGATCACGTTTTCGGGCTCGAGTGGCTTCTTGGCTGGGGCATCCCTTGATCTTGCGTGAGTTCTTGATCCTGCTCGCCAGTTGCTGTGATCCTCGAAAAGAGTAGTCGAACGATGTAGAATGCGCTTGGACGTACAGTTATCGAACAACTGTTTATCTACATAAATGGTGGCAGGAGGATCGGCAACAGAGCTAGTCTGTGCCGATAAGTGGACCCGCCACGAGATAATACAATCTAGTCTTAGGCGGGAAGTGGCGCACGCGACGCGACCGCAAAGGGGCGCGCGCCGGTGGCTTACCCACTGGATAGGAGAGACAGCCGGGGGAAAGAGGATCTATTGTGGTCCAGCAAAGCTGACACCACAACAATTACTTATCATATTTCCTGAACACAGTGTGTACCAGCCACTAGGCCTTGATAGACATCATTGCAGATACCGTCAGTTATAGGCGAGAATAAAGCTGTTATACCACCCAAGAAGCAGGAAGGATTTATGCAAATACGCAACATATGAAAAGCTAACAGGTTTAGGGCTGGTTCCCTTGGGGGCCGTCATTGTGGTAGCCGTTGATCGTGGGTGCGGCCTGTCCAAGTTGCTGATCTCGCCCATGCGCGTCCATCGCTGGCATCCTATTGGCGACGGGGTCTCCCCTGTCCGCGTTCGAGCAGCATGAGCTGAAAAAAACAACCATGGGTAAAAAACGGTAGGCAGAGGCGTCCAGGATCTGATTAAAAATTCCTGATCAGGCGTGTTACTATACAGCCTAATGCTCAGCCAATAACGGAACACGAAATGTTTACCTGAGATTGATGGCCACTGTCGAAAGTAATAGTCCCTCTGCGCCAAATCCTCTACTATAAAGATCACGGAGGAGGCTAGAGGTGCCACACTATCACCTTGGACTTTGCCCCTTGGGCCCCGCTCGGACAACCCTGCATCCGGATAGACCGGGAGATGGCAAGGGATCCCAAGAGGCTATACAAGCAGTAATGTTCAGTGGTAGTTTCTACAATCGTGTAATAGAATCCAATGCATTTCGGTATAAGGATACAAAAGTATACACAAAGTTTATCGGCATGTAAACCATTAGAATACGAGCACACTCATCGATGGAAAGTGAGGGCAAGGTAAAGTGCTGGTCTGACTCGCTGGTCTTAGGCAAAAGATGCTGGGCGTAAGGCAAAAGGTAGCTGGTCTTCTGCTAACGCAATACCCGCACAGACCTGGTCGTTAAACCCTCGAGAAATCCGTAAATCGTCTGTTCGGAATAATCACGAAAGCCGCCCGGCCCCCTCTCTCCGAGGGGGCCTCGCGCTACGGTAACGTACAGGTTTTAGCAAACCATCGAACGTTGCAGCATAATGCTCGCAACTTTCGACACTGCCGCCCCAACTCAGCGACTGAGCGGGGCACCACCGAACTGGGGAAGGTATGAGTCGAACCCTTCGACCCAGCGACCGTCCGCGGACTTCGGTCTGCACACTGAACCATATACGGTTGCAATGGCGACATCAGTCATGACGGAATGAGTCTGGTGGACTTGAAAGCAGGGGGTCGGAATGCAACTGGTACGACCGTAGTGGGAAGGCCTTCCGGCCTGAGCGAAAAAAAAGAGTTTTGAATGAATTTTGGAAAGGCGTGTGGAGTTTCGACCTGACAACCAAGGTGGGACATGGAAAACCGTGTGCAACACGGTATGGGTGGAAACCAATCGATGGGGGACAGGTAAACAAAAGCATACATGACCTGATAAAAAAGTGTTGCTGTCAGCTTGTTTGGTACATTGATGTAGTCGTACAAGTAGTAGAACCATTGTAGTGGACTTGGATTGTAGTTGACTTGGGCTGAGCAGCAGGGGCGGTATCAGGCAACAGGAAGATTGACTTTCCACGAAGCGTCATTTACCAGGTTGCTGGGCGTCTACGAAGGCAGGACTGGGCATTGAATGCCTGGGCGTTTAGAAAAACCTGGGCGTATGTAAAGCCTGGGCATTTATAAGTCCTGGGCATTTTGAATTCTGGGCATTGGTGGAAACTGGACTTTTGAAAAACTGGTCTTTTGAGAAATTCTGGACGTCTAAAAAACTGGACTTTTGGAAAAGTCTGGACGTTTTCCGGATAACGGCCTCTGCGAGCGAAAAGCTGCATTGACCTTCACCGGTGAGCTGGGCTTTGCCCAACAAATGTTGAGCGCTGCATAAGCAGTGCTGGGCTCACCTTAACCAGATCCGTGACTCGCCAGCCGAGAGGATGCACTGGTGCCCGCGATTACTAACTCCGCTGACGTATCATTGGAAGAATTCATCGTGGTCGGACGCGCAATGTGTATCTCAGGCCGGCGAAGGATCTGAATTGAAGATAAACACACCCTCCAAAAAAGGAGAGGTGTGGGCTGGGCAACTGGGCTTCCACAATGATGATTGCTGAGAAATGTAATTCTCGAGCATGCAAAATTCAGCGATGGGTACATCGCTCACATAAAGCGAACGTTGACGCCCGTTGCTGGACAAGCGGCTGGAGCCGCGAAATTTTGCTCATCACTTGTGGGGTGCGTAAAGTCACGCAAAAAAATTGCAGTCAGGCAGGTAATGCGCTGACTGCCTGGGCTTCTGGGCGTCTGACATCAAACGATGTCTTCGTGTCGGTGCAGACCAAGCGGACGCGCTTGTCGCGCCGGTGCTCCGACACGAACTGGGCTTGGAATACAAATCACGTAGCGGATAGGCAAAGCGGATAGGCAAACCTATCACAACAGCAATCGCTGGCTACGGAAAGGCTGGGCCATAAAGCACGGGAACAAACGCAACCTGATCCTGATCGCAAAACATCACATCGGGCCACACTGCTTGACATTTCCTTTGAAGAGTTGTGGCTCCGGGGCATTCGTCCTCTCACAACGGCCACTTTTGCGCTCCACGATACTCGAGGCGTCTGTACGGCGGGCTTCACAGCAATGAGCGCGATGATGGATACTTCGGCTTGTTACCATGGTCCCAGCTTTCTGGAAATGTATTTGCTGGGCAATGGGCAGGTGGTGTTTCACACCACATAAAGTGGATAGAAAGCGGCCACCGCTTGCTGGACGACTGGGCATATAGTGGGTTTTCAAGCCACACTATTTGAACTAGTAATAAGACAACAGCTCTCGAAGAGGCTGATGACTAAAAACAAATTCATCTGCTGGGCTTCAGGGCGTTATAATTGCCCAGTATTGCTGGGCATCGAGTTTGAAAACTCAAACTCGAACTCTGGATCGCTCGTTGCTGACAGCAGACGAGCGAGGACCGAGTCCGAGGCTGGGCGATTCCTCCCAGGATGAGCTGTTCCACCGCTGCAAGCCGCCTGGCGCTGCCTTCAGTACGCAGTTGCGTAGCGCCATTGACGATGAAGGGCAAGCTCCAGACGACAAGCAGACTTGTGGCCACCCTGCAGCCTCCTCGAGAATGTCCGATGTGTTCAGACCACTCGAGAGCGTGCCCGGAAACCGGGGCCACCGCAATAGGCGAGAGTGAAGCTTCAATCCTGAAAGGAAAATAATTTCCTTTGTGCGTACGCGAATCGCTACTACACGCAGGATTGCTGGGCAGTAGCTGTCGTTTCCGACAGGGCAAATGGCTTTTAGTTTTGAAGTCAAGCACAAGATACGCCTGAATATCTTCTCAAAAAAAGTTGCATTTGCACTTCTGGGCATTGTGTTCGTTTCGGGCGCGTTTTGATAGTCAAAAAACAATCGAAAAGTATGTTTTCGCCGCGAACGAATGCTGGACTTTTGTCAATTGACCGTGTATGTGAAGCGCATTTAGCAAACGCGAGACGGAATAACACGCCAAGGTCGCGAATGGCTTCACACACACGTGCTGGGCTAGGCAGGGTTGCAGGTTGCTGGACATTGGTTGAACCTTGACGCTGATGTTGAACTTCGAAGAGGCTTGCAGTGCAGCAGCGTCTGTCATGTTGTATTCTTGCGTGTCCTCACATCCTGATTAGATCTTGTCCCGCGTATTGCATCCATTACTGGAGCCTCTTCTTTTATGGCAGAAGAAAGCCATGCTGGGCTGCCTTACTGCTTTCTCCCTTACACTTACGAAATAAGGTCATTGAAAGTCAATAAGGACGCGAAAGTTTTGTTGTGTCCAACGCATGGGAATGCGAGAACACAAATACGCCTCGCCAAAAAGCGTAAAAACTTTCGAAAAAAATGGCGACTGGGCGTAGAAATGACAAAAATTGTCATAGCTGGGCATTATGCGACCTTACGGTGCGAAAGCTGGGCTGAATGCAAAAAGCGTCGCAGGAGCAACCGGAAATCAGCCTGGTAAGCAACGAGCAACGGCAGGCACCGGGGGCGCATCGATGATGACTGATCCATAACCATTTGCGCTGCCGTCTGTCCCATACTTGACTTGACTTCCCTGAGCTGCCTGCGTCCCTTGATGCATTCTCTAAATGCTGGGCGTATTTTTGTCATTGCTGACAGGAACGAAGGATCAATATACTGGATCAGGCTTAATAGACGTAGTCCATCTCGCTCTGGCAGCATATGACTCTACGCACCCTGGCTGGGCATTGCAACAACAACAAGTGTTGTTGGGAGCTGGGCGAAACATAAACTTCAACACACAAATCCGACGCAAGGATCTGCTTCTCGCAAAGCCTGAGCTTTAGGGATCTGCATCACACTCGATCACAATTGTTGTTGAGTGTTTATGCTGGGCTTTGAGCAGATTCTGACCCGCTGTTTCTCCGGGCATCTGGGCTTTACAGATCGAAATCTGTTTTCATTTATGGCAGCGAACTACCACAAATAAAGCTGGGCTAGTTCCTTGCGGAACTTTTCTCGATGTGTCCATCCGAAGATGGTAGGACAACGTTCAATAAGCTGCAAGAATTGCTGCAATATTGCCGCAGTCACATCGATTTGCTGGGCTATGTGGCTGGGCGTGGTGGGCTGCAACAAACCCCGAATAGTAAACTATTCGTTGCGATGGGCCGGATGTTATGGCAACATCACCGCAATGAAGAATCTGGGCTTGGAAAATGGAAACGCAACCTGCTCTCGTCTTTGAAATTATCCCGTCGGCCCGGTACCATCTTCAGGCTCGCGCTCTCACAGCGGCTCGATCAGCAAAATCCATTTGCATAGCTTGATGTTGAATTGGTGGACGCGGGCGTTCATGGGTCATTTCAGCATCGACTTGAGCCGGCAAGCATCTCATCATCCAGCCAAATCTTCTTTGTTCACAGCGCTGGGCTTTGATTTGGCAAAGGGGGGCGAGTAATACAGCGCTCAGCGCGCCCATCACCAAATCATGTTGGGCTTTTTAGTAAGAAAAAGGCAACGATGAGGGCAAGCAAAAGGCTCCGCGCGCCAAACGTCATTGACTTTTACTACTCTGGGCTTGCAAAAACTTTTAGTAGTGACGGCTGGCGGTGAGCCATATAGCATAGTCACCTAAAAAAGTTTTTGTGCTGGACATCTGGGCGTGTGAAGATATCTTACATGCTATTGGCGGCGGGCAGAGCCGACACGCACAACCACTAACTGTAAGAGACTCCTGCTGGGCATGAAGAAAAAGCTATAACGGTGAAGGCGGGCTATAGAGCACCACGCGCATGCACCGCCAAGACTTTTCTGCTGGACTTTCGAGCTTTTGGATGGAAAAGCAAGTGAATAGTGGCGGCGGCACGAAGCCTTAGCGCACAAACACCGCTAAAAAGCTCTACTGGGCGTTGGAAAGGAAAAGAAATTGAGCCGTGCAGGGCGGCAAAGCACCTAAACGGCTAAAACTTCTTTCCAACTGGGCGTAGCTCATTCTGGGCATCGCAATTTTGCGTAAAAGCGCAAAATTACATCGGAAAATTGATTTTTCCAGCAAGAAATAATGGAGGAATACGGATAATGAGCAATCCGTGACAAAGAATGAATAGCAAAGAAGATACGGGGCGAGACAAATCTCGCTGCGGGGCCTTTTGAACCCAGAATTCGGAACGCCGCCCGCCTGGCAGGGCACAGAGATCTGCAGCCACCGCGCAGACGTGCTAGAGCGAGCCAAATACGCAGCTTCCCGATGTGCTTCCAGCAAATCCTTCTTGTTTCTCCTTCTTGAACTGAAAATTGAAAAATTCGCCGATAGCTGGACGTGAAATAGGTGCTGATAACAGCACGCTGGACGTTTAGACCTATATAAATCGCGAAAGCAAAATATGATCGGTCTGCTGGACATCTTGGGTCACGAAAGCAACCCTCTGGGCTTACTCCTATCGCCAAACGGCGAGCCGTGATCCACGACCGGCGTCCGCCGACTCCCTAGAGTGAACTCGAAGAGAATTCCAGACTTGATGATCGGAACAACGTCACGCAGATCTGGCAGATCGGAGTTTTGCGCAGCTTTTGCTGGCCTGGACATTCTAAAACAGTACTGGGCTTCGCAAGGAAGTGATTGCCATGAGGGCAGACAATATAGCATCCGCGCACAAGCACGACAAAAACTTTCTTTGGCTGGGCATGAAGAAGAAGTCTTCGCCATGAGGGCAGACAATATAGCATCCGCGCACAAGCATGGCTAAACTTTCTTCGCTGGACGTTGATTTGACAATGAGGGCAAACAATATAGCATTCGCCACAAACATTGTCAAATCATGCGGTGAACAAAGATTGTTCAACCGCAAGCATTGCCGAAACAAATGCTTGCTGGGCTTATCACCTGACTTGCATCTCAAAGGTACAGGAATCGCGATCAATTTGTCCCAACATCCCAGCTGTTGAACGTGGAAACATGATCGAGCGACTTCCTTCTATCGACGGCTTGACATTGCTGACTTCCGCCTTGATCGTCGTGTAGATGCATGCAGCGGCCGGTGTTTCCTTTTGAGAAAAGGAAAAAAACTTGCTGGACTTTCCTCCCAATAAAGAAGAGTAACGAAAGATTCGTTCTGGGCGTTAGAAAAGGATTCAACCATGGGGGCAGACAATATAGCATCCGCGCACGCTCATGGTTAAGCTTCCTTTCCGCTGGACGTAAAGAAGAAGCTATCGTTACGAGGGCAGACAATATAGCATCCGCGCACAAGCGTAACGAAACTTCTTTGCTGGGCATGAGCATGATAATGAGGGCAAACAATATAGCATTCGCCACAAACATTATCAGCCCCGCGGTGCGAAATGTATTCGACCACAAACATTTGACAGAACAAATGTTTTGCTGGACTTCTTACCTTGCTTTAATCATTACGTGTCCAGGGCTTGATCGGGGAAACGTCATCGCAGGCGATGCATCAGCTTGCGGCGTTTCAAGCGTCGACTTCTGCCTTGGTACCGTGGAATCTTGGGCCGCAACGGTGTTTTCCTTTTTGAAAGAAGGAATAAACTTGCTGGGCTTTGCTCCCAAAATGAGAGAAACGGAAATACCGTGCTGGGCCTTTATAAAACGTTCTCTGGACGTAAAACTGGGCATGAATGAGTTTTCCTTATCGAAAAAGGAGAAAACTCGCTGGGCTTTGTTAAAAAAGCTACAAAGAAGTGAAATAAGTGAGTAAAAAGTAAAAGAAAATGTGGGAATGTAAAAAACTAGTAGTGAGAACGAATTTACAGGTGGGGGATTGAATTTACAGGGGGGGAACCGAAAAGACGAAAATACGAAAGAGACTAGGGTGGGAGGACCATGCCCGTAAGGGGTGCGCACGCGCAACAGGGTTTGCCAAAGGGGCGAGCGATCAGTCACCAAAACGCGTGCCCAAAAGGGCTTTTGGGGTAGTATGACGATGTTGTACAACGCATACTCGTATTGGAAACAAAAGAAAACAGTACTTACCTAGTCAAGTGCCAGTTCTGAAAGTGGCAACCAATCTCCACGGCGAGTTAAAGACAACACCAGGCATCTCGTCGGAAAGATTCTACGCGAGTTAGAGACAACGCGGATCATTGTCCTAGAGAAGTCGATTGGCTGGGCGTTTGAGAAAAAGCGAGTGAGTGTTGGTGAACACTAAAAGGAGCCTAGGTATCTTCCACGGCGAGTTAAAGACAACGCCCGGCCATTCTCGGAATCACGGACTGTCGACGGTACCGGAATCCTCAAACTTGTGAGATAACCTAGTCCTAGGGGTGAAAAGAAACAGCTACCACCGCGGTGAGTTAGCGACAACACCGGGCTTCACGAGTTATGACAACGTGAGGCATTGCAGCTGGGCTTTTGGAAAGGAGGCGGCATCATCGACCCTCCGCAGCGAGTTAGAGACAACGCCGGGCAACCCTCGCGGGTACTCGAGGGAGGATGAGCGCCTCAGGCAATGTCTACGAGTACAGCTCGAAAGACAAGGCCACACGATTACACCAACAAACACAAATGAGCTAGAAAAATGCTGGTCGTTTGTTCTGGTCATTTTGCCGAGTTTTGGACCGAAAGCAATGGAATTCTAGACCCGAATTTGTATCCCAGACGCACCATGTCGAAAGTAATAGTCCCTCTGCGCCAAATCCTCTACTATAAAGATCACGGAGGAGGCTAGAGTTGCCACACTATCACCTTGGACTTTGCCCCTTGGGCCCCGCTCGGACAACCCTGCATCCGGATAGACCGGGAGATGGCAAGGGATCCCAAGAGGCTATACAAGCAGTAATGTTCAGTGGTAGTTTCTACAATCGTGTAATAGAATCCAATGCATTTCGGTATAAGGATACAAAAGGTATACACAAAGTTTATCGGCATGTAAACCATTAGAATACGAGCACACTCATCGATGGAAAGTGAGGGCAAGGTAAAGTGCTGGTCTGACTCGCTGGTCTTAGGCAAAAGATGCTGGGCGTAAGGCAAAAGGTAGCTGGTCTTCTGCTAACGCAATACCCGCACAGACCTGGTCGTTAAACCCTAGAGAAATCCGTAAATCGTCTGTTCGGAATAATCACGAAAGCCGCCCGGCCCCCTCTCTCCGAGGGGGCCTCGCGCTACGGTAACGTACAGGTTTTAGCAAACCATCGAACGTTGCAGCATAATGCTCGCAACTTTCGACAGCCACCATCAGCTCTGGCCAATACGTTATAGGCGACGACTAACTAAAACAAAGCTAAGTAAGGAGATAAAACAAACCGATTCCAAGGCCGCCTTCATGTCAGCTAACGCCGCTGTCAAGTGGGCCATTTTCGCGTGCTAAAATAAAACCGTTAATATTATAAGGTGACCAGCAGCCAAAAGAGAAAAAGAAACAATATTTTACTACGAGTGGAGACGGTACGGTTTCTCGCTACGCCGTTGGGCCGGAATACTCGGCATTCCGCCAGCACTCCGCGGCACTCCGCGGGTGCGGTTTAGAAGTGACAGGCGCTACGTAGGACACGTAAATGCACTCGAGTTCTTCGGCCTCCATCCCAGTAACGTGGACCAAGTAAGGAATCATGGAGCGTAATCAGAATCGTGGACCATAAAACGAAACGGCATCGAGATTTTGCGCATCTTTCTAACCTACTTTCAGGTTGCGGACGACTCCCCGTTAATTTGAAATTCCACAAAAATTTGGTATGCAATTCAACTAGGTTCTGCCGATTTTCGCATTTCGCGATGTATTAGAAAAGTTATCTTAATCCCAGGCGTCCGGTTACTACCCCGAAAAGTCACTACCCTGAAAAGTCACTACCCCAAAAAGGCACACCCCGAAATCGTTTACCCCGAAAAATGATAAGATTGTTTTTCCCGGAAAAATCCGGTTTTCATTCGGATTTCCTATAAAAATCATGCAAATTACGCAAGAGTTTACTTTACCCCCCCAGCCGGGCTTTTTTTTTTTTTTTTTTTTTTAAGGTCCCAAAAATTTTTTAAGGCCACCAATCGGTAGCCCTAGATCCCAGCTACTACCCCCTGGCCGCGAATTGCGAAAAAATAAATATTAAAATTTATACAATTAAAATAGTGTTTGAGCGGTTATTCGAATTTTGCTTGTTTTTGACATAACTATTTTTTTTACATTATTTTGGGTTGTAATTAAAACTCTTAGTATATTTTTTGACCCTCTATCGAATGGCGTATCGTAAATCTCGAAAAATAACGTAAATATCGAAAACTAGCTTTTTAACCCCATTTTTAGAGGTTATTTTTGTTTTTGCCATAACTATTTTATATTAAGATATTTTGAGCTGCCATAAAAACTCTTAGTATATTTTTGATGCTCTATCGAATAGCGTCAAAAAATCCCGAAAAAATAACGAAAATATCGAAAATTTGGGACCCTCGGGCTGGGGGGGGGGAGGGGTAAAGTAAGCCGTAGCCGCAAATTATTTCGGGGTAGTGACTTTTCGGGGTAGTGACTTTTCGGGGTAGTGACTTTCGGGGTAGTGACTTTCGGGGTAGTGACTTTTCGGGGTAGTGACCGGACGCCACATAATACATACCCCTAACTTTCCACCTTATTTAGATACTGGAACACGCGGCACGTCGTCGTCAATGTTTATAATTTGATGAATCGATAAAAACTGATGGTTCCTGCCCCAAATAAAAAATGAGAGGCAATCGCTCTCCGCCTTTATATAGGTTCCCCGCGCTTTTGGTGTATCCTAATTGATTCCTAACAAAAAGGTTGAGCGAGATTTAAAAAACCCCTAACTACTTCCTTTCCTGAGATACCATTGGAACATAGGGACGGAAGTTGCATGTAAATGCATGCATGCGCGCGCGCACCACACACACACACACACACACACACACACACACACACACACACACACACACACACACACACACACACACACACACACACACACACAGTTTTTATATATGGTAGGATAACTCGACTTCCCCCGCTTTACTTTGACCAAACTCTCTGATTTCACTTGTGGTCGTCTTTTTCACTTTTTAATTTTTTTCCGTACGGTATCTACAGTACCCATAATTTGGCCGCGCAACATTTCCGTTGTGTTATGATCTTCTCCCCATTTCCGGGTGGGTTTCCGCCCGTTTTCTTGGCCGCCCACCCACTCGACGCGATTGTGATATTTATGCATTACTGTATTTTTGGTGTTTTTCCGTTTCAATGTGTTTTCTAAAATATTTCTTATAAATTTTCAGACCATTTAGCTTTGAATCGTTGTCTAGCCGATAAATATTCGAGTTTAGTTTTCAGTTTTGACGTCACCAATTTTCCCGAGTAATTCCATACGGATCTATCACGAAATATAAACCATTTTACGACTACATTTTTACGAAACACTACGATATTACACAGTTTTCGATATAAAAGTTCATAAACAATTATAATATATTTCGAGAATTTTTGAATTTTTGGCCAAAAAATGTATGAAAAATGACCAAAAAAGACTGCATTTTCGAATTCAATCTCCCACATTTCCTTTCCAATTTCAGGTCGATCAGGTTTGAAATGGCGAAATGCCAGCGTGACCTTTTTTATTGGGACACCCTGTATATGTCGTCAGTGCCGTTCGCGTGCTCCATTAACTGGGAGAACCAAAATATTTAGCTGAAAGAGCCCCGGCCCTGCATAATTCCCAACGATGTTATGCAAGATGCCCTCCGGCATTCATTGTGACCCGCTTTCTGCAGATGGATATCCCGCATACGGGCAGGCGGCCATCTCATTGCCCTTTCCGATCGCCTGAATCGAAAATTAATGAAAGAACATCCATCGTCAACGTTTCGATTCGCATCTCTTCCTCAGCATTGTCAGCAACTCGTCCATGATCATCTACTTTGGCTGGATAAATTGAACTTCAGGAAGGCAACCAAGGTATTTTCCGAGTCCTGCCCTGTCTCGATCCCATCGGCCTTTTGGCGCATTGGTTTCGTGTTTGCTTGCCGCGCACCGGCCTCGGATTCGACTCCTGGCGCTGGCAAGGCTTTTTGCTTTTTCGTAAAACGCTGGGCTTCGGATGTTTCTTTATCATCAAGTTATAACGCTAAATATTGTCAGCTATAGGCGAGAAATAAAGCTATTTTGGCGCAAAAGTCCAGAGCATTTTTTACTTCATTTATAAGCTCTAGTTTTCTTAGATATCGATCGCCGTCCAGCAAGATTCCTGGTGGATGCCAAAACGGATCGTCAGCATTGAGTTTTCGATGGGGGTAAGTCAACATCTAAAAATATCGCTTCTGTTTCGGTAGCGGGGGCAGGGTGAAGCCGCTAATAGGCCCGTTAGGCAGTTTGAAAGAGGTAAGCGCCCCGCTAACGAACCAGAACCAAAACGTCCACCTAGGCGTTTTTTAAAGTGAAAGGGTGAGTTAGTTAGGAGTTTGTCAATCGTTCTAACCGCCGAGTTTGTAGGCCTGGGGACACATTTTTGACAACAAATCGAATGAATATACATTCAATTTCGAAACGACGTTGTTCGGTATCGCCCCGATAACGATTAGCCTATGGGGAATGCCACCGACAGCACGCGAATTAGAAGGTCATCCGCCAGGAGTGCCAATGTATGGTGAATTGAGTTATATTTTATAGAGGTATTATAGCATTTGCCAATGTATGGTGACTGATATGTTGGATGGTGAATACTACCACCCATTGCCAATTTTGAAAAAAATTTTTGACCATAGGATAGATAATTTGGTACTGTTCTATTTGGCCGGGGGCAATACAGCAGGGGAGCGGTTTTTTCGATATTTTCGCGAATTTTCGGGGTTTCATTGATAACATAGAATCGAAAAATATGCTAAGAGCGATTATAACCCCAAAATAATGTAATTAAAAAAGTTATAGCAAATTCAAAAATATTTATGAAAATGGGGTTAAAACCTTAGTTTCCAATATTCTCGCTATTTTTTTGGATTTTTTGAAGACGATTGGATAGAGCGTCAATAAATATACTGAATGTTGTAATCACAGCATAAAATAATGTCATATAAGAGAATCATAGCAAAAACAAAGTTTAAGCATCTAAGAACCTGGCGCGGGACGCTAGTTTTCGACATTTTCGTCATGTTCACTGAATTTATTTAGCGCCATTCGGGCGTCAAAATATATACCAAGAGTGTTAATTTTAGCCCCGAATAATGTAAAATAAAAATTTATGGAAAAAATCCCAGGTTTGCCCCTACGTAGATTGTTCCACGGGCAAAGAGAACAGTACCGATAGTTTAAAAGATATTTTCTAGGTTTCCGGGTTGGCCGGCCGGGATCGGAGCTGGTCCGCGTCCCCTACTTGGCCGATGGCATTATGATTGGTCAGTTTTTCGCCGTGGCACTAAAAATAGTCTTAAAAATCGCTATTAAAGGGATACCCAACCTTTTTCGGCACTGAAAAAGCAAAAACCATCCCGCGGGCGGGGGCTGCACCCGCAATCTCCGTTTTGTAGGCCTGGCCATACTAGCGGCAAGCCAAAATATTCTAAAATCATTACTTCTCTAGACATTACTTCTAAAAGTCATTACTTCTGAAACCATTACTTCTAAAATCATTACTTCTAAAACCATTACTTCTAAAGACATTACTTCTAAAAGTCATTACTTCTAAAATTCTAAGAGCCTTTTTGGGCATAAATATGGCCAAACGTGCCGAAAAAAACCCATAATCCGACGTACCAACTTTTAGAAGTAACGTTTTTAGAAGTAATGATGTTTAGAAGTAATGATGTTTAGAAGTAATGATTTTAGAAGTTATGATCGTACCCCACCTGGAGGTGTAAAGAAACCTTTCAAAATATACCTTTTTTCCGATTTGCATCAATATTTTGACTGAAAATGATTTACAACCGGGATTTCGGATTAGAGTGCGGCCTTGCGGCCCCGGGCTCGGCCCCCATTTTAGCTTAACCCAGGGCCTTCGAGCAAAGCCGAGCCCCGGCCCCGCCGGAAGTGGGGCCGAGCCCCGTCGGCCCGGTCGCATGCAAATTTTTGGGGCCAAAAAAAAGCCCGGGGGCCGGGCCCGTTGCCACGTCTGGAAATAACCGAAAACTATAAAATTCTTTATATGTTCAACTCCGCGGGTATATAGTGAAGAACAAATCACTTGGCGTTGCCCCCGCAAAAATCCGGTACCGATAAGCAGAAGATTTTAGGCTGGCTGCGTTTCCGGAACAATTGAAATATATGTACCACCAACCGGTCAACAATTGGCACCTCTTTGTCCAAAAAATATTGACGGCCAACAGTTCAGCCAGGGTGATCAAGATGAAAGCCTTTCAGGTAGGGCTTTTCTAACATCCTATCTATAAACCAGGGTTGAAAAACCGCTTCGCGGCTTTTCAACGCTGGCCCCGTGAGGACCCATGAAAGTATTGACTTTGCATAATTCTTGCCGAAAACCGATCACCAAAAAAATGAAAACCACGCGATCCCTTCCTTTTTATATAAGCCATCTCCACTTCAGGCGTATGCTAATTTCTCCCTAACAAAGAGGGAAGCTAAGATTTTTACAAAAACCATTTAATAGCGAAAATAGCAATTTTTCAAAAATTTTATGTGTGTGCTGTCGATTCCGGCCCTCTCTTTACCCTATGACGTTTCCTCCCTACCGAAAAAATGCTTCTCTGAGGCTGTAGGTGCGGAACATCCAAACGGAAGTGCATTCTGTCAATCGAGATTCTGATAGGTCGAGATCAGGGTTGGTCACGAAAGGACCCGGACCCCGGACCCGGACCCCAATTTTGACCCGGGGTCTTGACCCGGACCCGGACCCCCGGAATGGGGGTCCGGGTCCGGGTCGGGGTCCCGGTCCGGATCTTTTGAGAGTGAGCCGGACCCCCCAGTTTATTCTGCACCGGAAATACAAGACTGGCTCGAAATGCAAATTTTTCTATGCTATACTTGAAAAGTACTCCCTTTACGATGGTTAAATGATCTCGAGGGCCGAATGGTGTCTAGCCCGATCAATTTACTATCGAAAACTGAATTGTTGAACGTATTAAAGTGTTAATAACTGAATATGACGTATTGATCTTCAGATAGATGCCTCCAAACTTCAATGTAGTATTTGAATGATTTACGTTTTGCATTCTCTTCCGAAGAATCGCTCGGGGGTCCGGGTCATTTTCAAAAGACCCGGACCCGGACCCGGACCCGACCCGGACCCCCGAAATGGGGGGTCCGGGTCCGGACCGGGTCCGGGTCGGGGTCCGGGTCTGACCCGGGCCCCGAAATGGCCATCCCTGGTCGAGATTCTGTCACTCGAGATTTTGAACGGTCGAGATTCTGATCAGTCGAGATTTTGTTAGTCGAGATTTTGTGAGGCGAGAACCTTATCGGAAAGCAGCAAAAAGGGTGGAATTTTTCAGATTTTCGAAGCGGATCCGGATCCACGGTGGAACTGTTCAGAAGAGTCGCGGTCGAGACTGAGACTACTTGACCGCTACCCATTCCGCACGGATAATCCTATAGATGTAGGCATTTTCCATGCAGCAGGAAACTTCTTCCGTTCTTCCGCTTGGACTATGATGTTCCGAACGAAACCTTACTGATCTCTATCCGGATACCGACCGCGTCGGCGCTTAAAATTACGTGTTTCCGTGTTTTCGTGTTAAAATCATGTGTTTCCGGTGTTCCCAATCCCGGCGGAATGGCTGTTAAAGCTTTCCAGTTGTCGGAAATTTGGCTAAGGTCTAGTTAGACCCATACCGGAAGTTTACTTTTGTGATAACTCGAAAACTACTTTACCTCACGATGAAAATTTGAGCGAACGTTTTAAATCCGTACTTTGCGACTGCCTGTATGAATCCTAAAGCATAATCTACAACGCTATAATTTTATAGGGATTTCTACCAATGCCGATGGATCGATTCAAGATGATAAAGCGGGCGCACAAGCTCCATTTCACCGGTTTGTCTCTCACCGGGGGAGCTCGGATAAAGCCGGATTACGAATTGGCTGAAATATTGCATACAGATAGAATCGACCACGCTGATCATTACCTCGTTTTCCGAATTTGCTACTCATCTTTAATACACAAGATGTGCCACTTTTAAAGTGATCCTTTAGTTAAAATCGTTAAACTTCGAGCTCAATTATTTTTGATCTTCCCGGCCGATTTTAAAAAAATAAATATAGCCAACGTATTCAGAGAATTTTTCTCTTTCGAATGAGCCCACATACTCAAAACTTTCGAAAACTCAAAAAAGTTGGAAAAATTGACGATACTTGGTATAGACTTCGATTTTTGGATGGGAAATGGTGTAAAACAGGCTACTTCAAACAGCTGTAAGACGCCGTCTAAACGGTGCCTGTTTTAATGGAATCCGTCATTCCAATAAAAAATTTCTATCAGATGGGCTACTTAAACTAAATTGGAACATCAAAACTAAAAAATAACGGCATCGTGCAAAAACATTTTCCGGGTGTGAAAATTGACACTAAAACATCAATATCTCAAGTTTTAAAGATCAGTAGCAAGTTCAGAAAACGAGATGATCAGCGTGGTCGATTCTATCTCTGTGCAAATTTTCAGCCAATTCTGAGTCCGGGTTTATTCGGGCTCCCCTGGTCAGGCGTCCCCTCATCCCCTAATCAAAATTTTAACCTTTTTAGGGGTAATTTTTCAAACATTTTGACCAAAAAGCCAAAAATTGTCGACAATTTTTATTGTTTTTTTTGTAGAATTTAGAAATCACCCCTCTGAAAGTCCAGAACCGTCCCTACAGTCCCCTGTCCCTACAGATTTTTTTCTATAATCGTGGGCAATTTCAGGGACTGAGCCTTGGCACTTCAATCATGGATCACGGCTGGCCGTGGGAGTTGGATCCACCGCACCCGTTAGTTTTGTCTAAAGCTTACATGTAGAGGTTGTGAGGTCACAGCGTCAAAATCGGCTCAAAATTGGTGGAAAAAATCAAATAAAATACGGGAAACACGATGCGATAAAAGCTAGCTGCCAATGGGCACTTTTGTTTAATAAACTTTCAACTTTAATGAAAAAAAAGTGCTGCTAAAATCCAAATTCAGCGGCTTGACCGGGCCTTCCGGCTCGAAAAGTAAATCACTATTTTCGCACTAAAAAGCAAATTTCCGGGCTTTTGGAGTATCAAATTCGGAATCAGCATGTAATTTTACATCTAGTAAGTGGTCAATTAAAGATTTTCCAGCCAGGGATTTTCAGGAAATCGGCCTAGAAGGTCCAAAAATGGGGGTGATTTACTTTTGTCCGTTACTGTACATGTTCGGGTGACTCGCGGATGGCCTTTTTCGAATTCCGACTCAAAAAAGCTACGCGCTTTTAGGTGCGAAAAAGGCAAAAATGGACCGCTTTCGAGGATTTGCTTTTTTGCATACTGAAAAGTCTCATAAGTTCTTTCATCTGATCGTTTGGCACTGTTTGAAAACAGGCTTGAAATCAGCACACACTTAAGACCACTTTTAGGTGATGTTTACTTCTTTTGTATCCACTGCCGATGCCCTGATTGATTTAGTGAAGAAGGTGAGTCCGTCCGAGGCCGTGGATTTGCCTTCTTAAAGGAAGCTTCCAAGCGCAACGTACCTCTCACACATACAGCGTCCTCAGCATAATTTATAAATTTTCATGCAAATTTGATTTTAGGTCACGTAATTCCCGAATTTCGACCGTGCCATATATTTTTCAAACGTTTTTTGACGCTTTTAGAGTCAAAAATTTACTGCAAGCATGAAAAACAGGTCAACCTCGCTCGCCAGGAAGAAAAGTTGTGAGCTCGAAGTCTCGGATACGAGCTTCTCCTGTCGCATTAGCCAAAATAATGCATAGGGTGTCCCAAAAAAATGAACCGCCGGGCATTTTGATGCCTTGCATCCAATCGGTTCCAAATTTGGGACCAGTGCTGGATCAGACCCTAAATAACAACAATCCTTACTTTAGCCCCGTTGCTATGATAGAAACAAAAATAACAATGAACAAAAATAAACTTTATTTCGATTTGTCGTAGGGTTTACTTGGAATTAGACCACATAAACATGAAGGGAAAATGATTCGGCGAGCCTTCTTTATCCTACGAAATTTTTTTCCGGACCAAATTAGATCAATGAGCGTCGATTTAAAGGGATCCCGACGGCATAGTCAATCGGTTACGCGCTGGAAAGAAAATGTCTCTGCGCCTCTCCCCGGGGTGCGCTCTCTGCCCTGTTGGCTACTTGCCAATTTGTTGATGAGGGGGGATCGACACATGCCGTCGGCAGCTCTTTAAGCGAATTTTAAAACCCAATCTTACCCAAGTTTTTAAAGGGATGCCGACGGCATGGTCAATCGGTTACGCGCTGGAAAGAAAATGCCTCTGCTCCTCTCCCCAGGACGCGCTCTCTCCCCTGTCGACACAGCCTTCCCAAAAGGGCTTTGATTTGGCAGTTCGGAGCCCCTTTAAGCGATATTAGGGATTCGCAGCCGGAAGTCGATGCAAATCAATGCAAAGTCCAAAAAGATCGCCGAAAAAACTGTTTAGAATTGTGTGAAAAACAGTATTTTCGTTATAACTTTAGAACGACTGTAGCGATCGGGCTATACGTCAGGAATGTTGTTATTTAGGGTCTGATACACCTCTCGTCCAACTACGTCAAGGGTCGATCGGATGTAATACGGCGAAATGCCGGATGGTTCGGGTTTTTTTGGGATACCCTGTATGGTTGTGATTTTGCAGGTTTTACCTCGCCATCGCAACCTCACCTTCCAATGCCACAATATATCTTCGTGGAGGGTTAGTGGTGTTGAGCATACGGTAGCCACCCTTCTGCACCACATCCTCGTCGAGGTATTCTTGCAACAACTGACTGCATCCGTCCTCTCATTACTTTCTTTCAAACGAGGACCGCCAAAACCCCGGACATGCAAAACGCTGTGCGCCCTCAGCCGACATGACCAACGGAATTTTGCATTGTTTGTATGTCGGGGTTTGGCGGTCGCCATTTTGTTCTTTGAATTTCGACGGAAATTGTTTTGGAGAGCTTGGTGCATTATAGACCGCGTGAAATTGCTATTTCGTCGGTTCTGGACTGTTAGCGGGGGGAACCAATTTTTTCCCTCTGATTCTCTACGGCCCTATAACAAAATATAAACAATTTTGATAGCATTTTACATAGTTTTTAGATATAAACGTAGTATAAAACAATAAGAATTTTCGAACATTATTGACTTTTTGGTCAAAAATGTATGCAAAAGGACCCTAAAGAGGTCAACATTTTCAAAATGATTTTTTATGACTTTTTAGCAATCAAAAACTACTAAAACAATTATAAAAATACATAATATAGCATCAATGGGTAGAAAACAGAAAGTGGCTCCCACCTCTAGAATGCCGGAAAATAACAGGTGACCTTTTTTGCTGCAACGCACATTGTCATTTGTATTTGTACGTTGCCAGGAATCGAAAAAATCAAAGTTGGTCTAAAAATCGGAAATCGAAAAAAAATCCGTGTTTTCCAGGTCCCTCCGTCCAATGGAAGTCGACGCATCTTTGCTCTCATTTTACGAGATTTACCGGAAGGAGCTGTATGGGATACGGTAGTGTCGGTGATACAGCTGTTGCTCGTATCATGTATTCTGTATTGTACCCCCTATTTATAGGGGGGCTATAGATGTTTCATAGCCCCTATGAAAAAACATATGGGGGTCAAAAAAAGATTCTCATTAAAAACTTAACAAAAAATCCTATTAAATATGTGGGCTATGAAAAATTTTCATAGCCCTCATATTTAATACAGTGTGTGTCAAAACGGAAGAGCCACCTCTTTGAACGCTATTATCTCGGCCCTCGTTGGGTTTGACGCCAAGCCAACTAGCAGGTCTTGTAGCGCTCGAAAAGGCGCATTTTTCCATATACTTGAAGTTTTTCAAAAATAGAGCACGCGATTTTTACAAGGATAAGAACAAATAGAGCCAAAAAACCGAAGTGTCAAAACGATAGAGCCACACTTTACATATCATTAGCATCAGGTTTGAGCTTGCAAACTACATGCTAATGAACATTCAAAGTCACTTTCCATTTCTGACCTCCGGATTTTCCAGGGTGATGCCAATCTGCATAGGCTTGAACTTCGTATTAGCAATTAGCATGTAGTTTGCAAGCTCAAACCTGATGCTAATGATATGTAAAGTGTGGCTCTATCGCTTTGACACTTCGGTTTTTTGGCTCTATTTGTTCTTATCCTTGTAAAAATCGCGTGCTCTATTTTTGAAAAACTTCAAGTATATCGAAAAAATGCGCCTTTTCGAGCGCTACAAGACCTGCTAGCTGGCTTGGCGTCTCAAACCCAACGAGGGCCGAGATAATAGCGTTCAAGGAGGTGGCTCTATCGTTTTGACACACACTGTATTAGAAACCGGAAACATGAACCTTTTTCATCGCTAAACCGAAGAGTTTCAGTGGGTTTTCTGAAGTTCCCGCTTTTCCCCGTATAGGGGGCTATAAAAAAAAACTATAGGGGGTATATTTATTTTCATAGGGGCTATATTTCACCCGTATAGGGGTATTTTTCGATTTGGTACCAGCCATGCACATTCGATCGTGTTTTCAGATGCTGCGGCATCGTCTTCTTACGGAAACAATGTCTGGAATGGCCGACCAATCGTCACTAGAAAATGCCCTATTTTTGGCTGGCTACTATGACCAGAGTAGTACGCATCCCGACGCTCCCCGAGACGAAACGGTATGTATTTTCGCTTGGTCGATAGGTTAACGAGGCTCTCCCATCACTATGAAATCACCAGTGCGGTGACCGAGTGGTTAGCGACTCACTTGATAGGATACTGCCCAGGGTTCGAACCCGCTCACAATTTGTTATTTTGCTTTTTGACCGGAACTTTTCCAACAACTCCAAGTTTTGATTTTTACTATTAGGGTTTTTTGGTTATTGGCCGACCCTGACTACTCCAAAAAAAGCCTCAAAAATTTGAAAAATTTTCGTTAAAAATTTAAAAATTTCTCCGTTGTTTACAAATCGGTTTTTATAAAGATTTTGGTTCTTTAGGATTTCCGGGGGGGGGACCAATTTTTTCGACATAAGCCAACATTTTTTTATAAATAGCGGATGCGTTTCTAAATGGTTTTTAACTATTTCTAGGCATAAAAGCTACACACATTTTAATTAAAAAGTTTAATTTTAGGTAGAAAAATCCTATAGAACCTTTTAGATTAGCGGGGGGGGAGGGGGGAAAGACCCAAAATGATTAAATTTTCGACTTTTTCAAACATTTTTCTAATTTTTTTTGAAAGTTTTTCTACCTTAAATATAGTTAAAATTTACTAAAAACAATGTGAAAACACTTTCGATATTCGATCACTAGGTCAACCGGGACCGCCAGGAAAAAAATTGGTTCTCCCCCACCCGAAATCCTAAAGAACCAAGATTTTTTTTCGTTTTTTGCTTTCCTAACACTTTTAGATATTTTACAAGCGAATTTTCGGAAAAAGTTTTTTTCAAAAAACCGACACTTTGAGTTGAGCATAAGGCCCGGCCAAAGAGCAAAATGAAAAATTCGAACCTATCGCGAATACTAAGTTTTCATATGTGAATGATCAGTTTCCTGAAGTGATGTATTTCTGTCCAGAGGCCACTAGCGTTTTTCCTAACTCCACCGTGCCAAATTGAGGTTTCCTTGTGAGATACAGCCGGACGAAACGGTTAATACGAAAAATATAGCTGATTGGTTCAATAATTGTAGTTATAATTTCAGAGAAGCATCGGCATGGTGGTCGCGCAGAACTATGGAAAAGCCGATAGGAAGATCGCCTGGCAGGAATGGCCCTTCAAACTGAATATTCGACATTGGGTCGATTTCACGCCAAAAACAGCTTGATTCCCGTTTAATCCTTTACATTTGTTGCATCTATACTTTGCACTAGACCTCCCGAAACCCCCCCCCCTCATTTACCCCCAAAGACCCCATTTTGACCCCCATAGCATCACCCCCCAAAACCCCCCAACAAACACCCCTGCCAGCATATAAAAGAGTTATAAAAAAAAACGAAAAAATCCCCCCCGCACAGTTTTTTCCCCCACGCGAAATAGAACAGAACCGCAAAAACTTTTTAAAAAGTTAGAAAAACGCTTGAAAAAGTCAAAAATTTTGTCATTTTTGCGTCGAAAAAATTGATTTTTCGACCTAAAATTAAAATTTTTAATTAAATTTTGTAAAGTTTGTATGCTTAGGAATAGCTATAAACAATTTATAGCTATTCCTATATAAAAAGGCTGCAAAAGGCAAGGCTACAATAAAAAGGCTTAAGCCGAAAAACTTCGGTTCCCCCCGGAATACTCAAGTACCCCTTTTGTCAAAGAACATTTTTCTAATGAGCTACCGAGATAAATCCTGATTTATAGCAAAATTTAGGTGTTTTTCTGTTAGAATAAACAAATGACTCGATTCGTCGACAGACAGTGGACAGATTCGCGAGCGTGCTGACTAGGGGAGCCCGAATAAACCCGGACTCGGAATCAACTATAATAATTTTGCTGTGGTGTCTGTCTGTCCGTCCGTCATGTCCCGAATTCAACTCGAAGGGGGAAGGAGCTAGAGCTTAGGGTCTCTTCGATTCGGATAGAGCATGGTCAGAAACCCCCAAACTGATAAAAAAATTATGAAAAAGTTTTAATTTAAATTATTAAAATTAACTTTGAAAGTTTTTTCCTTAGTAAAAGGGGTGGGGGGACGGAGGTTGCCCGATTTTCGCATAGTGAGCCAGGTCACGCGCGTTTCGTGGATGAAAATTTTCACGGGGAATTTCATTTCTTTTTCTCTCATTCCATCCGGTCGGTCGTTATTTTCGTTTTTTAACGGGATTTCGGCTAGGGAGGTATCTGAAGCCATCAGGAAGTTATTTAGGTAGTTTTTGAAGGGGATTTCAGCCATGGGGGTATCTGAAGCCATCAGGAAGGTATGTAGGTAGTTTTGAAGGATTTTTCGGCTAGGGAGGTATCGGTAGCAATTAGCGGGGGTATGTAGGTAGTTTTGAAGGGGATTTCGGCTAGGGGAGGTATCTAAAGCCATCAGGAAGGTATTTAGGTAGTTTTTGAAGGATTTCGGCTAGGGAGGTATCTGAAGCCATCAGGAAGGTATTTAGGTAGTTTTTGAAGGGTTTTCGGCTAGGAGGTATCTGAAGCCATCAGGAAGGTATGTAGGTAGTTTTTGAAGGGTTTTTCGGCTAGGAGGTATCTGAAGCCATCAGGAAGGTATTTAGGTAGTTTTTGAAGGATTTCAGCCATGGGGGTATCCAGCCATCAGGAAGGTATGTAGGTAGTTTTGAAGGATTTTTCGATTAGGGAGGTATCGGCAGCAATTAGCGGGGGTATGTAGGTAGTTTTTGAAGGGGATTTCGGCTAGGGGAGGTATCTAAAGCCATCAGGAAGGTATTTAGGTAGTTTTTGAAGGGGTTTTCGGCTAGGGAGGTATCTGAAGCCATCAGGAAGGTATTTAGGTAGTTTTTGAAGGGTTTTTCGGCTAGGGAGGTATCTGAAGCCATCAGGAAGGTATTTAGGTAGTTTTTGAAGGGTTTTCGGCTAGGAGGTATCTGAAGCCATCAGGAAGGTATTTAGGTAGTTTTTGAAGGGTTTTCGGCTAGGGAGGTATCTGAAGCCATCAGGAAGGTATGTAGGTAGTTTTTTTGAAGGGTTTTTCGGCTAGGAGGTATCTGAAGCCATCAGGAAGGTATGTAGGTAGTTTTTGAAGGGTTTTCGGCTAGGGAGGTATCTGAAGCCATCAGGAAGGTATTTAGGTAGTTTTTGAAGGGTTTTTCGGCTAGGGAGGTATCTGAAGCCATCAGGAAGGTATTTAGGTAGTTTTTGAAGGGTTTTTCGGCTAGGGGAGGTATCTGAAGCCATCAGGAAGGTATGTAGGTAGTTTTTGAAGGGTTTTTCGGCTAGGGAGGTATCTGAAGCCATCAGGAAGGTATGTAGGTAGTTTTTGAAGGGTTTTTCGGCTAGGGGAGGTATCTGAAGCCATCAGGAAGGTATTTAGGTAGTTTTTGAAGGGTTTTTCGGCTAGGGAGGTATCTGAAGCCATCAGGAAGGTATGTAGGTAGTTTTTGAAGGGGATTTCGGCTAGGGAGGTATCTAAAGCCATCAGGAAGGTATGTAGGTAGTTTTTGAAGGGATTTCGGCTAGGGAGGTATCTAAAGCCATCAGGAAGGTATGTAGGTAGTTTTTGAAGGGGATTTCGATTAGGGAGGTATCTAAAGCCATCAGGAAGGTATGTAGGTAGTTTTTGAAGGGATTTCGGCTAGGGGAGGTATCAGTAGCAATTAGCGGGGGTATGTAGGTAGTTTTTGAAGGGGATTTCGGCTAGGGGAGGTATCTAAAGCCATCAGGAAGGTATGTAGGTAGTTTTTGAAGGATTTTTCGGTTAGGGAGGTATCGGTAGCAATTAGCGGGGGTATGTAGGTAGTTTTTGAAGGGGATTTCGGCTAGGGGAGGTATCTGAAGCCATCAGGAAGGTATTTAGGTAGTTTTTGAAGGGTTTTTCGGCTAGGGGAGGTATCTGAAGCCATCAGGAAGGTATTTAGGTAGTTTTTAAGGGTTTTTCGGCTAGGGAGGTATCTGAAGCCATCAGGAAGGTATGTAGGTAGTTTTTGAAGGGATTTCGGCTAGGGGAGGTATCTAAAGCCATCAGGAAGGTATGTAGGTAGTTTTTGAAGGGGATTTCGGCTAGGGGAAGTATCTAAAGCCATCAGGAAGGTATGTAGGTAGTTTTTGAAGGATTTTTCGGCTAGGGGAGGTATCGGTAGCAATTAGCGGGGGTATGTAGGTAGTTTTGAAGGGGATTTCGGCTAGGGAGGTATCTAAAGCCATCAGGAAGGTATTTAGGTAGTTTTTGAAGGATTTCGGCTAGGGGAGGTATCTAAAGCCATCAGGAAGGTATTTAGGTAGTTTTTGAAGGGGATTTCGGCTAGGGAGGTATCTAAAGCCATCAGGAAGGTATGTAGGTAGTTTTTGAAGGGGATTTCGGCTAGGGGAGGTATCTAAAGCCATCAGGAAGGTATTTAGGTAGTTTTTGAAGGGGATTTCGGCTAGGGAGGTATCTAAAGCCATCAGGAAGGTATTTAGGTAGTTTTTGAAGGGGATTTCGGCTAGGGGAGGTATCTGAAGCCATCAGGAAGGTATGTAGGTAGTTTTTGAAGGGTTTTTCGGCTAGGGAGGTATCTGAAGCCATCAGGAAGGTATTTAGGTAGTTTTTGAAGGGTTTTTCGGCTAGGGGAGGTATCTGAAGCCATCAGGAAGGTATTTAGGTAGTTTTTGAAGGGTTTTCGGTTAGGGATGTATCTGAAGCCATCAGGAAGGTATGTAGGTAGTTTTTGAAGGGTTTTTCGGCTAGGGAGGTATCTGAAGCCATCAGGAAGGTATGTAGGTAGTTTTGAAGGGTTTTTCGGCTAGGGAGGTATCTGAAGCCATCAGGAAGGTATTTAGGTAGTTTTTGAAGGGTTTTTCGGCTAGGGGAGGTATCTGAAGCCATCAGGAAGGTATGTAGGTAGTTTTTGAAGGGTTTTTCGGCTAGGGGAGGTATCTGAAGCCATCAGGAAGGTATTTAGGTAGTTTTTGAAGGGTTTTTCGGCTAGGGGAGGTATCTGAAGCCATCAGGAAGGTATTTAGGTAGTTTTTGAAGGGTTTTTCGGTTAGGGGATGTATCTGAAGCCATCAGGAAGGTATGTAGGTAGTTTTTGAAGGGGATTTCGGCTAGGGGATGTATCTGAAGCCATCAGGAAGGTATGTAGGTAGTTTTTGAAGGGTTTTTCGGCTAGGGGAGGTATCTGAAGCCATCAGGAAGGTATGTAGGTAGTTTTTGAAGGGGTTTTCGGCTAGGGGAGGTATCTAAAGCCATCAGGAAGGTATGTAGGTAGTTTTTGAAGGGTTTTTCGGCTAGGGAGGTATCTGAAGCCATCAGGAAGGTATTTAGGTAGTTTTTGAAGGGTTTTCGGTTAGGGAGGTATCTGAAGCCATCAGGAAGGTATTTAGGTAGTTTTTGAAGGGTTTTTCGGCTAGGGAGGTATCTGAAGCCATCAGGAAGGTATGTAGGTAGTTTTTGAAGGATTTCGGCTAGGGGAGGTATCTAAAGCCATCAGGAAGGTATGTAGGTAGTTTTTGAAGGGGATTTCGGCTAGGGAGGTATCTAAAGCCATCAGGAAGGTATGTAGGTAGTTTTTGAAGGATTTTTCGATTAGGGAGGTATCGGTAGCAATTAGCGGGGGTATGTAGGTAGTTTTTGAAGGGATTTCGGCTAGGGAGGTATCTAAAGCCATCAGGAAGGTATTTAGGTAGTTTTTTGAAGGGGATTTCGGCTAGGGGAGGTATCTAAAGCCATTAGGAAGGTATTTAGGTAGTTTTTGAAGGGATTTCGGCTAGGGGAGGTATCTAAAGCCATTAGGAAGGTATTTAGGTAGTTTTTGAAGGGGATTTCGGCTAGGGAGGTATCTGGAAGCCATCAGGAAGGTATGTAGGTAGTTTTTGAAGGGGATTTCGGCTAGGGGAAGTATCTAAAGCCATCAGGAAGGTATGTAGGTAGTTTTGAAGGATTTTTCATTAGGGAGGTATCGGTAGCAATTAGCGGGGGTATGTAGGTATTTTTGAAGGGGGATTTCGGCTAGGGAGGTATCTAAAGCCATCAGGAAGGTATTTAGGTAGTTTTTTGAAGGGGATTTCGGCTAGGGAGGTATCTAAAGCCATCAGGAAGGTATTTAGGTAGTTTTTGAAGGGGATTTCGGCTAGGGGAGGTATCTAAAGCCATTAGGAAGGTATTTAGGTAGTTTTTGAAGGGATTTCGGCTAGGGGAGGTATCTAAAGCCATCAGGAAGGTATGTAGGTAGTTTTTGAAGGGTTTTTCGGCTAGGGAGGTATCTGAAGCCATCAGGAAGGTATTTAGGTAGTTTTTGAAGGGGTTTTCGGTTAGGGAGGTATCTGAAGCCATCAGGAAGGTATTTAGGTAGTTTTTGAAGGGTTTTTCGGCTAGGGGAGGTATCTGAAGCCATCAGGAAGGTATTTAGGTAGTTTTTGAAGGGTTTTTCGGCAAGGGAGGTATCTGAAGCCATCAGGAAGGTATGTAGGTAGTTTTTGAAGGGTTTTTCGGTTAGGGAGGTATCTGAAGCCATCAGGAAGGTATGTAGGTAGTTTTTGAAGGGTTTTTCGGCTAGGAGGAGGTATCTGAAGCCATCAGGAAGGTATTTAGGAGTTTTTGAAGGTTTTCGGTTAGGGAGGTATCTGAAGCCATCAGGAAGGTATTTAGGTAGTTGTTGAAGGGTTTTTCGGCTAGGGAGGTATCTGAAGCCATCAGGAAGGTATTTAGGTAGTTTTTGAAGGGGATTTCGGCTAGGGGAGGTATCGGTAGCCATTAGCGGGGGTATTTTGGGAGAGGTAGGGATGGATGTGATGGTGTATGAAATGAAGGGTAGCCCGAAGGCCAGATGGTTACAGTCGCGAAGCGACTGGAACCATCTGGTTGGCTGAAAATTTGCACATAGAACGGAATAAAAAAAGAAGGGCATCATGAAAAAACACTTCTCGGGAGCGAAAATGGACATTAAAACTTCGATATCTCGAGTTTTAAAGATCAGTAGGAAGTTTGGATCAGCGGGTCGATTTTATCTGTGTGCAAATTTTCAGTTCTGAGGTCGAGATCGGGTTTATTCGGTGAGTGAGAGATCTCTAGTGAGGTACGTCTCGTACCAGAACTTTGATATTTTACCCATTTTTTTCGGGGTTTTGGCAATGCCATTCCATAGAGGAGCATCGAAAATTATACGAAAAGTTTTGTTATAGCTCAAAATATTGTATATAGAAAAGTTAGAGCAAACACAAAAATCACTTTTGAAACTGGGGAGGCACGCCGTTTTTCGATATTTTGAAGACATTATTTAATAGAGCATCAAAAACTATACTAAGGGTTTGAATTTGATTTCAAAATAGCGTAATATAAAATAGTTACAGCTAAAATAAGCTTTTGAGCGCGGCTGCCATGTTTGAGCGTAGCGTCCAAGAGTAGTTTTCGACATTTTCGATATTTTTACAAAAATTCTTGAAATTTATTTGTAAGAGCGCATAAAAATATAATTAAACTGTTAAAACTATTCTAAATTATTAAAAATTGATTTTTTTTTTGAGCCATCGAGTATCTTCTTAACACCAAAAACGCAGAAGTTAATGTTCCATTGGGGTTTTCACTATATTTTTTCCTTTTATTTGCGTTCGTCTCGAAACCCCTTTCCGCTTCTCCTCCTTGCTTTTTCTGGCGGTACCATAAAGAGATAGCCGGGGCACAAATGCCCGACCCCCAGCAGCCGGCAGCCCTGCCCATTTCTCGGTCCGGTGTTCCCCGGTTCTGCACAACTTTAGCACATTTCTTTGGCCGGAAATTACTGTAGTTTCTCGTATTTCCTGATCCCTAGATTTCAGGCGTAGAATTTCACGCAAAAATGCAAAATGGAGAGGCGAAACGGATGGGGGTTCAGGTTTGGGCTTGAAATTACAAAAAAAATACTTTAAAAGCTTGGTGTTTCCTTTTTTTTTGTTGGAAAAGCTAAAAAACTGAATTTTACAAAAAAAACTATTTATATTCCAGCCGGAACACGCAATGATCGGCGTCTATCCGCTCAATTCCCGGCTGCCTCCTCCGCCTCGTCGTTCGCCCCGTTTTCCCTTCGTCAACTACGGGTACGAGGTTTTTTTATCGTTTTAGCTTATTAAAAAATAGACCAAAAGTCGTAATACATTTTTTACCTTTTAGTAGGTAATTTACAAAAAAGCCAAAGCCAAATTTCTAAAAA